>WHYT01013865.1:9061-89764 GCA_009806455.1 Tetrax tetrax | reverse complement strand
CCTTGGCCAGCAGTGGGTCCGCCCTAGGCCCGGTCGAGTCCACTGAACAAAGGGGAGCGACTTCTAGCAATTTCCTACAGAAGCTACCACCTTAGGCCCCCCTCACTAAGCAAAACCACAACAATACTTTAAATCCAAAGAAGATGTTTTTCTGTAGTCTTTTCTTGGAAACATTGAAGATGAATCTTTAAAATAGTTAATGAATCATGAGATTTCTCATTCTCATGGCTGCACGCATGAACTCTGCCACAAATGTCTGTTCTCTCCCAAAAGATATATAGCTATATATTATCTGACACACTGATACAGTCAGGAAAAGTTAGGCAAATATGAAAACTCTTCTCCATTCCATTGTACTACCATCTGAAACTGATGGTAATAAAGTATTCCCTTGTGAGGCACATCTTTACAAGAGAGAGATAAACGTTTTGTATTCTTTCTAAGGTCAGTGTATTTTATTATTTTATTGCCGGCAGCAGCCTGAGAAACATCAAAAGGATTTCAGGGCCCTGGGTACAACAGTCAAAGACTCTGGGGCACAGGTGGTATTCTCATCAATCCTCCCAGTCAAAGGGCAGGGGCCTGAAAGGGCCAGATGTATCTGGCAGGTGAACTCGTGGCTCAGGGAGTGTGCTACAGCCAGGGCTTTGGGTATCTCGACCATGGGGCATGCTTTCATAAGCCTGGGCTGCTAGGGGTGGACGACGTGTGCCTAACTGAGAAGGGGAAGAGTGTCCTTGGACAAAGGCTTGCCAGACTCATCCAGAGGGCTTTAAACTGGTGTTGCTGGGGGAGGGGGAGCACAGTTCAGCCCACCGCTGTCAGCATGGCACCAGTGCCAGCACCAAGTGTCCAGAAGCCAAGGAAGGATCTCGGGTATGTGCAAATGAACTTAAACTGTGGTCCAAAAGAACTCCTGTCGCTCCAGCCAGCAAGTCGACTTTGCTCAGGGCCCAGCTGAAGTGTCCATATACCAATGCACGCAGCATGGGAAATAAACAGGAAGAGCTGGAGATGCGTGCACATGAGCAGGGCTACGACCTTGTTGGCATCACAGAGACGTGGTGGGATGACTCGCATGACTGGAGCATCAACATGGAAGGGTATAGGCTTTTTAGAAAGGACAGGAAGGGGAGACAAGGAGGGGGTGTCGCTCTCTACGTCAGCAACTGGCTGGAGTGTGTGGAGCTCCTCCTGGAGACGGAGGAGGAGCTGACAGAGAGCTTATGGGTCAGGATTAGAGGACAGGGACGGACAGGGGACGTTGCGGTGGGGGTCTGTTACAGGTCACCTGGCCAGGAGGACAGAGCAGATGAGGCACTCTATAGCCAGATAGGAGCAGCCTCACAGTCACAAGCCCTGGTCCTCATGGGAGACTTCAACCACCCTGACATCTGTTAGAGAGATAACACAGCAGGGCACAGGCAGTCCAGGAGGTTCCTGTTATGTGTGGATGACATCGCCCCCTCCTGCAGGCGATAGAGGAGCCGACAAGGAGGGGTGCCATGCTGGACCTTGTGCTCACCAACAGGGAGGGACTGGTGGGGGATGTGAAACTGATAGACAGCAGGAAAGAGGGGCCCAGGAAAGCTGGTCCACATTCAAGGAGCACCTCCTCCAAGTTCAGCAGAGGTGCATCCCGATGAAGAACAAGTCGGGCAAAAAGGACAGGAGCAAGGAGCTCCGGGACCAACTGAAAGTGAAGAGGAAAGCCTATAGAGGGTGGAAGTGGAGACAGGCAGCCTGGGAGGACTACAAACAGGCTGTGCGAGTGGCCAGGGATCGGGTGAGGAAGGCTAAAGCCCTGACGGAATTGAATCTGGCCAGGGATATAAAAAGCAACAAGGAAAGCTTATTTAGGTGTGTCAGGGACAAGAGGAGATCCAGGGAGAATGTAGGCCCCCTCCGGAAGGAAACCGGTGTCCTGGTTACCCAGGACATAGAGAAGGCTTAGGTACGCAATGACTTTTTTGCCTCAGTCTTCCCTGATAAAGGCTCTTGTCTCACCACTCAAGCTGTGGAAGGCACAAGCAGGGACTGCGAAGATGAAGAACTGCCCACTATACTCGCAGAGCCAGCTTGGGGTCATCTGAGGAACTTGAAGGAGCACAAGTCCATGGGACCTGATGAGATCCATCCGCGGGTCCTCCCTCCCTCCTCCATCCCGCCAGGGAACTGGTGGAAGAAGTTGCCAAGCCACTGGCCACCATATTTGAGAAATCGTGGCAGTACGGTTAGGTCCCCGATGACTGGAAGAGAGGGAACATAACTGCTATTTTTAAAAAGGGGAACAATGAGGACCCAGGGAACTACAGGCTGGTCAGCCTCACCTCTGTGCCTGACAAGGTCATGGAGCAGATTCTCCTGGAAACCATGCTAAGGCACGTGGAGAGCAAGGAGGTGGTTGGTGACAGCCAACAAGGCTTCACCAAGGGCAGATCATGCCTGACCAATTTGGTGGCCTTCTATGACAGGGTGACAGCATTGGTGGACAAGGGACAGCAAAGGATATCATCTACCTGGACTTGTGCAAAGTTTTTGACACTGTCCCGCATGACATCCTTCTCTCTAAACTAGAGAGGAATGGGTTTGATGGATGGACCACTTGGTGGATAAAAAGTTGGCTGGAGGGCCACACTCAGAGAGTGGTGGTCAATGGCTCAGTGTCCAAGTGGATGTCAGGAGTGGCGTCCCTCAGGGGTCCGTGTTGGGCCCGGCCCTGTTCAACATCTTTGTGGGCGATAGGAACAGTGGGATAGAGTGCACCCCCAGCAAGTTTGTCAGTGACACCAAGCTGTGTGGTGCTGTCGACATGCTGGAAGGGAGGGATGCCATCCAGAGGGACCTGGACAGGCTGGAGAGGTGGGCCCGTGCCAACCTCATGAAGTTCAAACAGGCCAAGTGCAAGGTCCTGCAGCTGGGTCATGGCAATCCCAGGCACAAATACAGGCTGGGTGGAGAATCGATCGAGAGCAGCCCTGAGGAGAAGGATTTGGGAGTGCTGGTCGATGAGAAGCTCAACACGAGCCAGCAATGTACGCATGAAGCCCAGAAGGCCAGCTGCATCCTGGGCTGCATCAAGAGGAGCGTGGCCAGCAGGTTGAGGGAGGTGATTCCCCCCGCTCTACTCTGCCCTAGTGAGACCCCACCTGGAGTATTGTGTCCAGTTCTGGAGCCCCCAACATGAGAAGGACACGGACCAGTTGGAGAAGGTCCAGAGGAGGGCCACAAAGATGATGAGAGGGCTGGAGCACCTTTCCTATGAGGACAGGCTGAGAGAGTTGGGGCTGTTCAGCCTGGAGAAGAGGAGGCTCCAGGGAGACTTGTTAGCGGTCTTCCAGTACCTCAAGGGGGCCTACAGGAAAGATGGGGAGAGGCTGTTCAGCAGGGCCTGTTTTGATAAGACGAGTGACAATGGTTTTAAAATAGAGGGAGGTAGATTCAGACTGGATATAAGGAAGAAATTTTTTACAATGCGAGTTGTAGAACACTGGAACATGTTGCCGAGAAAGGTGGTGCATGCCCCATACCTGGAAAAGTTCAAGGCCAGGCTGGATGAGGCTCTGAGCAACCTGATCTAGTTGGGGATGTCCCTGCTCCTTGCAGGGGGGTTGGATTAGATGACCTTTGAAGGTCCCTTCCAACTCTAACCATTCTATGATTCTATGATTATGATTCTGTTTATTGTTTTCTTCATAGCAACAATAGCTGGTTAACCCACATGTGTATACTTGCCTTTAGATACTGCAGATGTATTGTGATCTTGTTGATTAGAGTTAGTTTCCTCCTAAGGTGTATGTGGTTTTGTACATTTTATTCTCTTAATTCCTATTCTACCAACCTACTTTGCAAAGTGTCCATGTCCTTCTGGCCATTGCCAGAAGGAGCGTAACGGTGTAACGACCCAGACAGAGCTTCCACACAAACATGCAACTGTCCAAGTCTCGAGCTGCAGGGTGTGCCTGAGCCTGTCACTTGTACCGGAGGGCAGCGGAGATAACAGCTGTTTCCAGTGCAACCAGGTGGATGATCTGCTCAGACTGGTGGCAAAGTTGAAAGAGGAAGTGGAAAGGCTGAGGAGTATCCGGGAGCAAGAGAGGGAGATAGACTGGTGGAGCCACACCCTACCATCCCTGAGGCCAAGGCAGCAGATGGAGGCTACATGAGGAGCAGAGAATCCTCTGTCCTCTTGCCACCACACAGAAGGAGGGAACCTAAGAGACAGAGGGGAATGGAAATGGGTCTGTGCTTGGGGCAGCAGTTGAATCCCCACCTGGCCTCCCTCACCTCCCTAGTTGCCCTTTCACAACAGGTATGGGGCTCTGGAACTTGAGGGCCAGGCAAATGAGGATGTAGGTGAAGGTCCATCTAGGGAGTTGCCAAGGGAGAGCCAGTCAGTCCCACACATTGTGACTGCCACTGTTAAGAAAAAAAAAAGGAGTGTAATTGTCATAGGTATGGGTGATTCCCTTCTGAAGGGAACAGAGGGCCCCATAAGCCAACCAGATCCACTCCACCAGGAAGTCTGCTGCCTCCTGGGGGCCTGTGTCAGAGACATTTCTAGGAAACTTCCTGCTCTGGTGTGCCCCACTGATTATTACCAGCTATTGGTTGTGCAGGTTGGCAGCAATGAAGTTGTGGAGAGAAGTCCAAGAGAGATCAAAAGGGACTTCACGGCACGGGGGCGATTGGTTGAAGGATCAGGAGCGCAGGTTGCGTTTTCCTCAATCTCGTCTGTGGCAGGGAAGTATACTGAGAGGAACAGGAAAACTCAACTGATTATTGCGTAGCTCAGGGGCTGGTGCCATCACTGGAATTTTGGATTTTTTGACCATGGGGAGGTTGACACAGCACGGGGCCTGCTGGCAGCAGATGGAGTTCAGCTGTCTTCAAGGAGGAAAAGGATTCTCACCCATGAGAGGGCAGAGGTAATTGAGAGGGCTTTAAACTAAACACAAAGGGGTAAAGGGATACAACCAGGCTTGCTAGAGCGTGATGATGTACCAAGGTTGGGGGTGAAACTGATAGACCAGCTCAAGTACATTTACACCAGTGCATGCAGAATGGGCAACAAACAGGAGGAGCTGGAAGCCATTGTGCAGCAGGATAGCTATGACTTAGTTGCCATCACAGAAACATGGTGGGACGACTCTCATGACTGGAGTGCTTTAATGGATGGCTGTAAGCTCTTCAGAAGGAGTAGGCAAAGAAGGAAAGTTGGTGGGGTGGCTCTGTATATCAGGGAGTGTTTTGATTGCATAGAGCTCAATGATGGTTATGATAAGGTTGAATATTTATAGGTAAGGATGAGGGGGAAGGCCAACGAGGCAGATATCCTGCTGGGAGTCTGTTATAGACCACCCAACCAGGATGAAGAGGCAGATGAAGTGTTCTACAAGCGTCTGGCAGAAGTCTCACGATCGCTAGCCCTTGCTCCCGTGGGGGACTTCGACTTATCAGATGTCTGCTGGAAATACAACACAGCAGAGAAGAAACAGCCTAGGAAGTTCCTGGAATGTGTGGAAGACAACTTCCTGACACAGCTGGTAAGTGAGCCTACCAGGGGAGGTGTCTTGCTTGACCTGCTGTTTACAAACAGAGAAGGGCTGGTGGGAGATGGGGTGGTCAGAGGCCATTTTGGGCTCAGCAATCATGAAATGATAGAGTTTTCAATTATTGGAGAGGTAAGGAGAGGGGCTCAGCAAAATTGCTACCACATAAAGGCAGTTTACTAGGATAGCAAAGGAGAAAATAGTAATTTATACATATATAATAATGATAATAATCCTAATAGGAAAAATAATAATAATAATAATAATTAAAAAAAACCAAGACAAACAGTTGAGCAAAACAATGAATGATGCACAATTTCTCACCACCCGAAAACTGATACAGTCCATCCCGAGCAGCAATCGTGGAATGGAAAAAAAAAAGTAAACTGTTTCAGAACAATTCAGAACAGCAAGAGAGAAGATAAAAAGAGAGAGCTCACCAACTCATCCCAATCCTTAAGTACTAAGCGTGACTTTCATGGCATGGAATACTCTCTTTGGCTACTTTGGGTCAACTTTTCTGGCTGTATCCCTTCCATGTTCCTGTACCTGCAAATTAGCGAAACCTGGGAAGATAGACAGTGACCTTGGTCTCTTTAGCACCAACTAAAACTATCAGTGTGCTTATCAACATTCTTCATGTATGAAATCCAAAACACATCAGCTACTGAGAGGAAAACTCCATCCTAGCTGAAAACAGGATACTTCCTCTCCTACAGAAAAAAAAAATGGCATGGAAAAGCTTCATAAAAACAATTATTCTGGATGGAAATTGAGGAAGATACTGTTTTCCAAATCTCTCTACTTTGGATGCTATTGGAGTGAATGAAAAAGTTGAAATTAATTTTAGATATCTACAGTTAACAGACTTCTATGTTTGCTCAGCCTGTTGCCTTTTAAGTCTTCATCAATTCACTTAGATTTTAAAATGTATAACTTCCTTTAATCTCTACTTTGATCAGAATACTCTTTTGCTACAGAGTTTAAGAAATATCCAGGTAAGGAGGAGTTTAAATATGGGTTTAAAACTTCAATCCATTCTAAAGTTAATTCCACAGCTTAATTTTTACAAAATCATTCTTTTGCATCCACATGGGCAAAGAATGTAGCATGGTTTAAGCACTTCCAGTTACAGTATGTAACCCTTGAAATCCTGATTTTCTTTCTCCTTCTCATGACAGGAGTAGTTCTGGCTGGAAGTCACTGAATTATCTAATGTTGCTGAAAATCCCATGGAAAGCAGAACTGAGTCATTTTACATTGGTGCATTTAGGGGAGGTGGACATGAGCTTCAGTTGGAAGCTCCAAGATGAAACAGCTCATATCTCGGCTGTTTTAATTATATATAGAAAAAAAAAAAAATGCACCCATTCAAACAACCAACCACCAACCCCCCGCCATCTCCTACCCCCCGACATTATTATCATCTGGACTAGAGCATAACAGAGAAATAGTTCCATTAAGTCATCCTTTAAAGCAGGCTCAAAACCATAGGCTATGAGTAGATCTCTATTACTGGACTATTTTACAGAAAGACATTCAGTTAAAATGCCACTTAAACTCCAAGAAGATGAGGGAGTTAAAGCCCAGCATATGTGGGAGAAAAGTAGGGAGGAAAAAGGAAATCGTTTTGACAAAACAGGAAAAGAAATAATTTTTCCCATCTGAAGTTTCAGTTTCTGTTTTGGATTTCAGCCTAATCTAAATGATTTTCACCACAATTTCCAATTAATCATGCATCCAGCACTCATAATCTCTCAACAGTCTTTCATTATGAACTCAAAAGAACATCTATAGAAATTATTCAGCAGGTGATCTTAGTCACCTCTTGTGAGTAATCTCCTTTTCCCTCTGAATATCACTCTGAGTGGTACCAACTGGCTGTATGGATGTGAGAAGACCATCATTCTTGCATTTCCAAGGAGGGTTTGGATTATATATGTTGTTCTCCTTCCTACATATCTTCTTTTTTTTTTTTTTTTTTTTTTTTTTTTTTGTCATTATTAACTGTTTTTATTTCCTTTGGTTTTTGGTGTTCATTTTGATTAGTTTGTATTGGACCTGACCATCTATTCCCCATCACGCTCTAAAGAAAGACAGCTGAGCATCTTCTCACAGTCACTGAAACGGAAGTGTACTATTAGCTATCGCATGACAGCAAAATACAATGTGAGTGGTATAAGGAAATTAAGATTTTGTAACACCATTCTCTCTGCGAGCTCTTAACTTCAGAGTTTGAAAATTTAATTAGACCAGCATTGTAGATGGGATATTATCAGCAGATGTGTTTTTCTTGAAATTGAGAAAGAAGCAGTGACAGCATCAGGAATAGAAAGTGGATCACCTCAGAATTATCTTTTTACAAAAATAAGGCCAGTTGTTGCTTTGCACCAGTGAGCCTAGAGGAAGCTTGCTATGGTGGGGAAACAGCTATTCTGTACATTTAGAGAAAGTGCAGCAAAGTGTAATAACAAGTTTCACTTTACCAAAAGGTCAAAAACAAGCAAATAAAACCTACAACCCTATAGAGTTGATCAAAAGAAAGAAAATGGTGAAGCACTAGCCAAGTTATTTCAACTGGAGAAAGGTAGTACTGTTCCACCAGTTTGCTTAGCTGGGTTTACCATGCTGTGTTTTTTTGCAGTCATATTTAATTTATTTTATTTAACAACACATTTCTTGGCTGGAAAGTGTTCAGTGAAAGGACTTAGATTTTTCCAGGACCAAGCTATGCATCCTCTTGCTCACTCGTCCACCATCCAGTGGGACAGAGAGAAGATTAGGTGAAGAAAAGAAGGCAAAACTTATGAGTTGAGATTAAAAAAAAGTTTAAGACAATAATAGAAGAAAACAAAACAGCGATGGAAAATAATTACAGTACAAGAGCTCCTAGCAAATCCTGATACCCCATTTCCTGCCGAGTAGCAAAAGACTCCCTTCAGCACACTCCTCACTTGTATACTGAGCATGATGTCATATGGGATGGAATAGCCCTTTGGCCTATTTGGGTAAACTATCCCAGCTGTTGGCTAATTAGTAAACTATCCCAGCTGTGTCCCCCAGCTATAGGGGCCACCAGTTGCAGTTCATCTCCCAGCTCAGATGAAGGTTAACTCTATCCTAACCAGAACCAGGACAACACTGTGCAAGTGGTATTTCAGTTGAAGGCCAGTACTGTGTTTCTCTTTCAGATTGTGAAGCTCAAAAAAAGGAATGTGGCTAAGATGGTGTTGTAGCTGGCACTCAGATGTAATGTTTTTACTATAATGTGATGTTAAAAAGAGTTTAGTTAATGTAATTTGAACATTGTTGGAGCCTATGTCTCTAAAATTTTGTGGGTCACTGCCAAAAAGTTATCTTTGTTGGAAATTCAAATAACCCAATACTTTGGCTGAAACATTGAGGGAATTAGATCCAATGTGAATGTGCTCTTTTATGGGATCTTGGGTGCCTAGTGTTCATGTTTTTCTCTGATTACTTATGTCAGAGATTTCAGGGAATGCTCTTTTCATGATGTGCATATATTAATAGATATCAGAGGTATATAATAAAGATCTGGACTTGTTTGAGGACAAGAAATAACTAATTGAAGAATGAAGTTTTCATTTGAGGAAGTGGACTCATAGAATCATGGAATCATAGAATGGTTTGGGCTGGATGGGTCATCCTTCCTGCCATGGCCAAAGATATCTTCAACTAGCTCAGGTTGTTACATGACACAAAGGTTGAAAATTAAATATCTATATGAGGCTAACTGTAGAACTGTAGTCACATAGGTTAAATTTTATATGAAATCTATTTGTCCTTAGAGGGAATAGGAATCTTAGAGATATTAACGAGATATCTCGTTTGTTAGAAGTTAGCCTAGCATGTCTGGGGTAGTTAGGAGGAGTGGTAGAACAATGGTAGGTGCCAAACACCACCTGTAAAAATAGGCCCTGAGCCATCATTTTGGAGCCAGAAAACTCAAGGACAACACGACCTTGTACTCAAGACCATATATGGAGATTTCAAGGAGGTGTTCAACCAGCAAATTCGAGGAGGAGGCCCTCTGACAACCCCCAAGACCACCAGAAGACCCTCGACTCAAAAGACTGAGCATGCGCAAGTGGGTGGGGAAATATTATAATGATTTTTCGGAAAGTTAATGTTTATGTATAATATTTCTTGGAAATCTAGTGAATATGTATAACAGGTGTGTATTTAACCCGCGCTGTTGATCGAACAGATGCACATGCTAGGTGGAGCGATTCCCCGTGCGCCCAGCGCTGCAATAAAGAAGTGCCTGCTTCTTAACTTCTCATTGTTGTTCAGGAGTTTAATTCCAGATTTCGGTAACAAGGTTGCTCAAAGTCCTGACTCTGAACACTTCCAATGATGCAGCAGCAACAGCTTCTCTGGGAAACCTGTTTCAGTGTCTCAGTAGAGAATTTCTACCTTATATCCAATCTAAATCTACTCCATTTCACTATAAAACCATTGCCCCTTGTCCTGTCACAACAGGCTCTGGTAAAATGCCTTTGTCTTTCTTATAAGCCTCCTTTAACTATTGAACAGCCAAAAAGGGGTATCTTCAGAGCCTTCTCTTCTCCAGCCTGAATAACCCCAACTCTCTTAAGCTTTCTTCACAGGAGAGGTGTTTCAGCCCTCTGATCATCTTCATGGCCCTCCTCTGGACCCATTGTAACAGAGCTATGTCTTGTGCTGGGAACCCTAGAGCTGGCCACTGTACTCCAGATGTAGCCTCATGAGAACAGAATGGAGGGGGAGAATCACCTCTCTCTACCTGCTTGCCACAGTTCTTTTGAAGCAGCCCAGGATATGATCAGCTTTCTGGGCTGTAAGTGCACATCACTGGCTCACATGTAATATTTAATCCATGAGGTATCCCCAAGCCCTTCTCTGCAGGGCTTCTTTCAATCTGTTCATCCCCTAGCCCTGATAGTGGGGGTTGTCCCAGTGCAGGACCTTGTACTTGGCCTTATTGAACTTCATGAAGTTCACATGGGCCATCTCTTCTCTTAATTGGATACTTTTCCTACTTGTGGAGTTTGTGTCTAAAATTTGCACTTCTTTATAAACACTACTAAAGATGTCTTGCCTTGTGCTTGTTTGTTTGACCTCAGTTCTGGTATTTTCAAGACATTTCTGAGTTGCATGATATTTTCAAAAGTCCAGGTGGAGATTTTGAAAATCTGAGGGCTTTTTTACGGATACGAAGGAAGTCTGTTGCCAAAATTATAAAGACACTCTGTTCTTCTGAAACCTTGTGGCCCCATTAACTCCTATGCAGGATTTATAGATAGTATAAACTTTAAGCACAGCATTTCCCATCTCGTGTTTATCAAATGCTATTGATAACGCCTATGAAATACATCTAGGTTAATTAAGAAAGTAAAGCCAGTGATGACTCTTAAGGTAGCTGTTGACTAGATGATTCCTAGGGTTAAGTCATGTCACACCTAGGGTTTTAAAATGGTTACAACAATGATTAAATACAAAGCTACATTCTCTTAGGGACAAAATACATGAGTGCATTTGAGCACATAAGACGTTTCATGTAGTTATTTCTTTTTAATTCAGCACAAAAAGCCTGACACCTCACCTCTTTTGGATAGCATATCTCCTGTTATATCTCATAGATAACTGCATTTCAGGTGCGGCAACTGTCTGTAAAGCCTGATAAGGAGGCAGATGTCAGTGCTGGAGGAGTCATCTTTTACAGTATTTTGGGACTGAAAGAAGATATGTCAATTGTTCCATTGATGTAGACTTGCATGAAAGGAAATTATTTCTTTTACTTAGACCAAGTAGCAAGTGGCCAGTGACTTTAATCCAGTCTTGCAATAATTTACAACTCAAAAGAAATTGAGACAAGATGAGAAGAGCTTGATTTATATACTTTGTGTGCTGTTTGCAGAGATGGACAACACAATCAAATGCCAAAAAAACCCCCAAACAACTGTCTGTACAGTCAAACCTGCACCCTAACAGTGTTTGCATAAGTGCTGATTTGACTAACTATTCAGGAAAAGTGAAGGTGCTGGCAAACCGTTTCTGACTATACACTAAAATACTGTACTCAATATATTTAATAGAATGTGTTCTTTAAGGAGACTAGAGCAATTAGTCTTGAATGTTTTAAAACCACTTATATCCCTGCATTGGACTTTAACAAAGGTTCTAAATTCACCCCAAATTCCAGTACTTCAAATTCAGTTTGCAAAATTAAGAAGTTTGTATAAACAGCTGGTGCATTTTTTTTTTTTGCAGTTCCTGAAGTTTCAGGATATGAAGTCACTAATTTTGAGAAAGATATGAATATCTAAATACCAATCTCATTTTTGAAGAATAACTTATGCTCCTATGTTCCCCAAGACATTTTGAAAATTTGATCTTTGGACACATCAGGTGAGTGGGATGAGAAGTGAACATTTTCTTTCTCCATGTTTCTCCATTATTAGTGTGCTCTGTACAGTGTGTTATCTGACAACATCATTTTGAATTATTACTCTCACGTTCATTTTTGTCTGGTCATTTGTTCCTCTGGCTACTAAGTATGTGCAACATATAATTACAAACAGAAGAACAGATTGCTTAAAATGTGCTAAGTAGTTTTTAATTGTTCCTACTCATAAAAGAAGCAGGTGAAATAACAAATGAGTTTTACCCTTCCCCCAGAAAAAAAAAATGCTATTATCTGTATGCACAAAATATCTAGGGGAAAAAGAAAAATGAAGGGGTGTAATTATAGCAAAGTTATAACAAGCTGAAATGTCTTGTCACTACAAACAGACTGTTTAAGGGCTGCATTGGGAAACATTAATATTTAAAGATATTCTCCAGGACATTTCCAGCAGCTCAATGTGAAACATCTTTGTCTACTTAACATATAAATATTTTAAGATGTCAATATTTTGCACATATAGAGAAACACCTGAACCCACTGCAGGGAAATCAAGGGTAAATGTCTTTCCATGATCACTGCTCTACCAAACTATTGGATTTCTAGGAGATACTTCAGGCATAGGAGAACTCACAATAGTTGCATCTAATTTCATTTCAGCTTCTAATGTGGCCTTGGCTTTTAAAAAATCAACCTAGAAAGTCAGTATCTGCAAGTCTGGAGCAAAATCAATAAATCTAAAAGGAGAAGATCTAACACAAAACTAGAGAAAATGAAATATGCACATAATATTTTGATCCACAAGGTACAAACATTTTGTTTCTTTGATCATTTATTTATTTATTTTAAGAAGTAATAATGATTGACTTTGCTGAGGCAACTTGGGACAAAAATAATCAGATGCAAAGACCAACTAAGTTTTGAAATTCAAGCTTCTTTGTATCCTACGTTAACTTTCTTTAGGCTCTGCTACCTAGGAGGAAAGGGATCGATATGTCATGTATTTGACAATCTGATCTTTGTGCCTACTCTATGGATTTCCTCCTGTGAATGTCTTTACAACATTCATTGAAGTAGCTGAAACATTGACAAGATGTCTAAAAAACTGTTAGTTTTGCCGTTGTTCATTAAATACTTTGTTCAATCATATCCCATTGTGGAAGCTGATGAAGCCTTTATTGAGATGGTCATTACACTTGGAGAAAGATTTGGAATGACTGGTGTGAGAACAGCAATGAGAATGAACAGCGATCTAGAAAATATGAGGGGAGGCTGCAGATATTGGAATTGTCTCATCTAGATTAGAGAGAAAATTGGAGAAGGACATTGACCTTCAAGTGTTAAAAGTAAGCAAATTTCGTCTTTTTCTATGCTGATTCTGTGTAGGACAAGGAGTAGCAGGCCCAAATTAGAGCATAAGAAAAAAGGTAGGTATTAGGAAAATATTTTCAGCTCTGAAATGGATAGCCTGTGATGCTTTCTGATGCCTATCATTGAGCAAGTTTAAAAACAGTGTTAGAAAAATGTCCTTCAATAATGATTGAGATAGCTTTGGGCAAATAGATGGTTTAAGTGACATATGAACAGCCTATCCGGTCTTTTTTTTTAATGTGGTTTCATTGCCTGGAAAATCGGAACTAAAACCAAGGTCTATTTTTTTCACTCGCCTGTACTATTAAAGCTCTATGATATCTTCCATAGTTTGAAGTGTCCTGCATTTTGTCAGAGTAAGCCTTTAATATTATTCGTTTTCTATTTGCTCAGTACCAACTAAGACATTTTTGCAAAGACTGGGTAAGGTTTTTAAATATTTAGTTCCACAGAATGCCTGGAGGATTTCCTGAGGACAGAAATAACATTTGACAGATCTAGTGGAATTTCCCTGGTAAATATTTGACATCTCCCCATAGGTAATGGAACTGATCTTGACAAGCTGTTTACCAACAGTTCTCTGGATGATTGCTTCAGCTCAGGATAGATGTTTAGAAAAATAAATTTTACCGCTCTTCAAAAAAAAAACAAAAACCCCGAGGTCCTACTTCATATTTATCTATTCAGTTTTGAGCCTACTTTCTCTATTTTATCACCTCAAAGACAAGTGTCTGCATCGCTTTTATCATACTAAAGTAACTTATTATAGGATGTGCTACTGAAGTACTATACGCGGCTGGATGGCCACACTGAGAGAGTGGTGGTCAACAGCTCAATGTTCAGTGGAGACCGGTGATGAGTGGTGTTCCTCAGGGGTTGGTATTGGGCCCAGCTCCGTTTAACATCTTTGTCGGCAACAAGGACAGTGGGATAGAGTGCACCGTCAGCAAGTTTGTCAGTGACACCAAGCTGTGTGGTGCTGTTGACACGCTGAAGGGGAGGGAGGCCATCCAGAGGGACCTTGACAGGCTGGAGAGGTGGGCCCATGCAAACCTCATGAAGTTCAACCAGGCCAAGTGCAAGGTCCTGCATGCAGGTCGAGGCAATCCCAGGGACAAATAGAGTATGGGTGGAGAATGGATTGAAGAAGACTGGAGAAGCATGGCCAGCAGGTCGAGGGAAGTGATTCTGCCACTCTACTCTGCTCACAGGACACCCCACCTGGAGCACTGTGTCCAGTTCTGGAGCCCCCAACATAAGGACATGGACCAGTTGGACAGGGTCCAGAGGAGGGCCACAAAGATGATGAGAGGGATGGAGCACCTCTCCTAAGAGGACAGGCTGAGATAGTTGGGGTGTTCAGCCTGGAGAAGAGGAGGCTCCAGGGAGACCTGATAGCGGTCTTCCAGTACCTCAAGGGGGCCTACAGGAAAGACGGGAAGAAACTCTTCAACAGGCCCTGTTCTGATAGGACGAGGGATGATGGTTTTGAAATAAAGGGAGGTAGATTCAGATTAGACATTAGAAAAAAAAAAAATTAAATGAGGGTGCTAGAACACTGGAACAGGTTTTCCAGAGAGGTGGCAGATTCCCCATCCCTGGAAACATTCAAGGCCAGGTTGGATGGGGCTCTGAGCAACCTGACCTGGTTGAAGATGTCCCTGGTCCTTGCAGGGCGTTTGGACTAGATGACCGTTGAAGGTCCCTTCCAATCCTAACTATTCTATGATTCTATGAGTCTATAAATGATTAACTATGGCTGTACTGTTGCATGTTAGGGTGGAGGCTCATTCTTGTGAACTCAGGCAAAGAAATGGCAAAGCTATGGAAAGTAACACATATACCTACTTGAAAATATTGCAGAAAGTCTGCTTGTACTAACTAGGAAAATTCACTTCAGGTTAAAATCTTTTTAGATATGAACAGTCAGTACCACTCTAAGTAAGAAAAGTAATGGTGGTTGCTATCACATGTGACAGTTATGAATTCCATCCCAGAATACCTTCAGAATAAGAAATCCAAAGTCCAAACCACCAAATGATCCACTGGGGTCAGTGGATCTCCTCTGGTCATTCTAGCCAGAGAGTCTTGCCCTGTTTGAGGACCTGCTTGTTAGCAGCGGTGAAAATGGAGCTTGAAAAGAACTGCAATATCAATACTTTACTGTTTTGCAGATGTCATTGCACCTCTTTCTCATGTACTCAACATATTTGAAACTTTACCCTGGACAGGGAAAAAGGATGAAAGTTTTTGGAGTCATGGATCAGACATCTTCTGCAGTATGAATTACGCAAACTGGCTCTTTCACCCTTCCTTGAGGCCTCAAAATTTGAGTTTGGTTGGATTCAGCTTATGTCATGCATGGGATATAGTGGAACTCCTAAGGGATTTTCTTATAAAAACTCATTTTTCTTTGATGGTTAGATTTTAATTCAGTAGATATCCCTGAAGGATGCAATTTTGAGCACTTGTATTTCAAGTTTATTCAGTTGCTGTAATGTAGTCAATATAGTTGACATTGCATTATGCTGTGGACACTAACTTGATTTTACACCTTCAAATTCAATTAGAAGTAATTAATTCTCACAATTATTTCAGTAACAGAAATATATGAACATAATGAGAATATACTGAGAAGCTCTGAAAACCTGGGTAGCCATTATCGGTTAAATGCATGTTAGTGTGGATTTCCCTAGTTACCCCTGTATATTCTGCCCAAATGTTCTAGAAAGACTATTGTTCTTGATTAGTTTGGAAGTACAGATAATTCATTACCCTCCAGAAGCCAGAAAATGTTTAAAAGCTTTTAATAGCTCTTATGAAAAGAAGAATAAAATTAGAGTCCACCATGAAAACATTGAATAAGTGACCAACGTACTTCAACCAGTGGAGTTTTCGGGATTATATATTGGCAGGAAACATTAACAACAACTGGAGTTGGTTTCTTCTCCATGGAGTGCACAATGTATGCATGTCTAGATGCCACTGATCATGGTTCGATGTTGCAAGATGAAGCTGCTTTGCATAACAGAAGAATGCCAAGAAACCTCACAGATATGAAAAAGGATTATCTAAAAGGTTATTTAAATTTTGTTTATGCAACATGATGAACATCTCCAATATCTAATGTATTAGGGAAGATGGGGACAGTGGAGAACAGGAAATAGAGTATTTTCAGGATGCTAAAGGTACATAAAAGCTGCAGCATGGATGAGATGGATAAGTGGAACAAAATGTCCTCATGGTTACATAGTTTGTTTCAGGTTTTGGCATGCACATTGAATGAGTGTATAATACTAGCAGTTGTCTCTGAGTTCTTGTCTATGTGTTGTCAAAAAGCCTTAACTGCTTCCAAAATATAGGCATCTCCACCGGTGATTCATGTCCTGCACAAAATAGCCACAGAGGTTGCTGGAAGCTGGAATTAAATGGCTTTGGGTACTCCCAAAAGGAATCAGGATATTTCAGAAGATAAGTGAAAGCCGCTCTTGGAATTCATGATGGAATTCAGAGTGTCCCTGTGGTACCACCATGGAATTGCCAGCATCCTCCCTTCTTTCTGCAGAGAGTAAAACTTTATTTAATTTACATGTGATGTCATATTTTCTCCCAGCTTCCTAACAGTAAGCACACATCCTTGTCTAAATAGTGTTGAAACACAAGGGAGCAGAAGAGCTTACTGTATGCACTTAAACATTTGACTTTGTGCTGGATATGCAGAATACCAATGTTGTTTAAATAAATTACATCTGCAGGCTTATAGACGGATAAGCAAATTCCCTCAGGGAATTTGTGTATTTTGCCATGAGTTCACTACAGTGGTACCATCTTTGAGACAAAAATATAGATACCTGATGGAGTTGCATTGCAGCTAAAAGAAAAAAAAAAAAGTATTGGTTGCCCCTAGACTTTGAGTCCCAGGATTGTTAAACTTTCAGACTATAGTGATATTCCGGTTGCTACAGGGTGCTGCCTACTTAGTGAAGGCTTCTTACATGAAAATCCACAGTTATGAGGCCCAATTAACTGTTACATGAGGAATTCCTCCCATTGACTTAAATCACATTATGTATGTAGGACAAAATGAAGAGTCCAAGAGTAGTGGTATCATAGAGAAGCAGGGAAGCAGGGAAGTAAGTGAAAGTTGTAAGAAGAATCTTTTTCCTGTGAAGCTGACTGTAGCCAAAGGGGAAGGAACAGAGAAGGAGTTGCTGTCATGAGTTCTGTGAATCAGGATACGTTACAAGTAGTAATGCAAGTCATACAAAAAGCCCAGAAGGGGACATTAATACTGCATAGTTAAACAATGTGGATAAAACCTTAACTCAGGACAGATGTCCACTCCAGTACTTGGTAGTCATACAATCATTTTTCAAAGAATAAAATGTAATGTCAGAGGTCTTTTTTCCTCTCTTCTGCTAGTGAGTGCTAGTCTGTGAATGGCAGGGAAACAGTCTTTCAAAATAATTTGCATATCAACTGTGAAGTGAATGAGGCAAAACTATGAAATGAATGAATTGTTTTGCAGCTGATCAGTCTTTCACTCAGCATCTTCCTGTTTGGGATAAAGGCATGGACCGAAACAGGAAAGGAAGGAGATGATTAAAGAAGTCTAAGCATAGAGTCTGCCCTGGCTTGTGCCAGCTATCAGCTCCCATCTATTGACCCTGCTGGTGGAAGCGTCACTGGGACCACTCATAACGCATCAGTGCTGTAGGAGCAGTTTTGGAAATGGGGTGCTTCCAATTATTTTATAGTCGAAGAAGAAAAAAAATGCCCCTGCAGATTAAGATGAATGAAAATTAGTGTAGATCTGAGCATCATAAGAATGAATCAGGATGTTATTTTTCATTGTATTTTACATGTGAAATTAAAGCATTCAAGACACTTGTGTTATACTCTTAAGTCTGAGATTACCTGATGTCATAAAACATGATGACACAAATATTGCTCATTTATGTCACTATAAAGTTACATTTATAGTGGTACAATCAGTACTACCACTTATACTATCTAAGCTCAGCATTACTAATTATATCACTATAAAGCTATTTTATAGTCATATAAACAGTGTGGATAATGCTGTCAGGCATCAATATTAATGCTACAAATCAACCTACAAACACTTCATCCGGAGATCTTTTATGATGCTGGTATATAAACATTAGGGGCAATCTGTGATTCTGTGGCCAGTTACTCTTACCACTGAAGAATGAGACAAAGGATTGTCCTTGCACTTCCCTGTGGCTGAAATATTTAGTACCGCATTTGCTTTTCATAAATGTCTGACTTGCATCTCCAACTGGGGATGTACGGCAAGTACATCTCTAAGGGTAGGTCACACTCTGGGGACCTGCGAACAGGAGAAGTTCAGTTTCTGAGTGAGGGGCTGGTATAATTTTGTAGCTCCTCTTCTTGCTGGACGAAATACTGGAATCTACTTAGAAAAGTAATCTTTTCCACTTGTTCTGGTTTTATATAGTGAGGGGGGCCTAAGGTGGTAGCTTCTGTAGGAAACCGCTAGAAGTCGCTCCCCTTTGCGCAGTGGACTTGGCTGGGCTTAGGGCGGACCGAGCCGATTGGGAGCAAAATGTCCCGTGATAATGCCTCTGCGATAACTTACTTAGGAAGGGGAAAACAGAAAAAAAAAAAGAGAAGAGAAGATGTGAAGCAGCTGAGTGGGGGCAGAGGCACAGAGGAGGAGGCGCAGGCCTTCGGGGCCTTGCAGGCCTCACCCTTTGGCGTCTCGCCAGGCGGCCGACTGGGCCCAACTCAGCCCAGTCCGGCTGCAAGGGGTGGAGAGGAGATGAGATGGGATGAATAATGTGAAGAGATCCTGAGAAGCTTCTGCCAGCCTGTTGTGAAGAACGAACTTTTCTTGCAAGAGAAACAGCTGTAGACACCAAGGTCAGTGGAGAAGGAGGGGGAGGAGTAATGTGGCTCCTGGCCAAGATTCCCCTGCAGCCTGTGGTGACGACCATGGTGGAGCAGGCTGTCCCCCTGCAGCCCATGGAGGCCCACGGAGGAGCAGAGATCCCCCTGCAGCCCGGGGAGGACCCCACGCCGGGGCAGGCGGATGCCTGAAGGAGGCTGTGGCCGTGGAGGGCCCGCTGGGGCAGCTGTTCTGGAGGGACTGCACCCCGTGGAAGAGATGACCCACACCAGATTAGTTTCACAAAGGACTGTGGCCTGTGGGAAGGACCCCACGCTGGAGCAGGGGAGGAATGTGAGGAGTTCGTCCTCCGACGATGAAGCAGCAGCATAAAACAACGTGTGATGGACTGATTGTAAACCCCATTCCCTCTTCCCCACTGTGCTGCTCAGGGTGGGCGGAAGGTAGTGGAGATAATGTTAAGCCTGGGAAGAGGGAGCAGTGGAGGGAGGTTGTGTTGCTCTCTGTCTCATTATCCTGCTAGTTTTTTAAGTAATAATTGAATAGTTTTCCCCAAGTCGAGTCTGTTTTGCCCGTAATGGTAGTTTTAAGGATTTCTCCTTGTCCTTATCTCAAACCTCGAGCCTTTCTTCTTATATTCTCTTTCCCTGTTCTCTCAGAGAGTGGGAGGAGTGAGAGAGAGACTGCGTAGTCTGGTCCTGATCCAGGCTAAACTACGACACCACTAAAGAGTATATTGTGGTTTTGTTGCCTCCTCAGTATAGCAGAAAGCAAAAAATGAAAGAAACTCATTGTGAGAGTTAGTATTGTGCCTTGCGGCCAGGTTCCTGTCTCATCTATTGCCTCCAATAAGTTTCTTGGACGGAAGAAGACCTTAGACCTGTAATGGAAGAATGAAAGGGAAATTCTTGTCTCTCCTACACTTTTACTTTAATTTGCAATTCTTGCTCATAAAGATCATTTAAAACAAACAAACAAAAAGAATCGAAAGACCGTGATAGGTTGTATCTATGCAGGAGCAAAGGCAGTGAGGCAGTAAGAGAATGCAGGGGTATAGATTATTATTTTATGACTTAAGGGCTATTAAGTCAGGAATGGATGATACATTTGCATATGCAGTCTGATCACGTAAGCCTTTTTTTTTCTGTAGAACATCAGGATTAATGACATTACAGGAAAAAAAAAAACAAGAAAAAAATAATAACACAGGGAGATCTGCTACAGGTGTTGGTTAATCTTGCAGGAAATCCAAAGTTCAAGTGTTTTAAGGTCTAGGACTTACTGAGGGAAACCTCAGGTTTCTTCCCCAGGGTTCAAAGAAAAGCATCTGTTTTTTGAGACCCTTTCCTCAGTTTTCCCAAGAGGCTTACAAGTGCTGCCAGGGCAAATCAACTGGGACGCTGCTTTCAGTGCCGTGTCGCAGATGGGCACTGACTTAGTTGCAGTGAGGATGAGCTGACATCCATATCAAGATACTTCACTGTTGGTCCTGGCTATCAGGAGGAAGAGTAGGTTGAAGCAAGTAAAAGAGAAGTGCTCTGAGACAGGTGAGGAGACTCAGCAAAGATGATTTTCTCTTGTCATGGACTGTGCTGAGAAGTTAGGGTAACAGCTTAGATGAGATGCTTCATTTTTCATATGGTCAAAATGAGGGAGAAGAAATCTGCCCTTGGCATCTTGAATGGTTCAAAAATCACACAAGCAGAACCTAGTAAGCACTTGCAACATTGTTCCTTCTTCAGCCCAACATCGTGATGCACAGGAGCCTGGGGAGGAGGAGACTTGGAGCACTCAGAGAGGACAGAGGTAGCAAGGAGAAAGCCATTCCCACTCCAGCTTTCTCAAGTGACAGTACAGCCTCCCTACACTTTGGCGACCTAATTGAACTCTCAAACTTTGCTTTAGAAGGCTCTTGGAAATTCAGACATTTCTGAAGTTTTCCCTGTCTGCAGTTCTGTCCTGGGCTGCCAGGTCCTTTTTTAAATTCTCTGCTATGAAAGACAGGAAAGGGCTTTCAAATGGATGCCTAAGAGGCACCATGGAGGAAAAAAAGATCTCTGCACTCAGTGCTACTCCTGTTTGATATGTTTCATAAAAAGACAGATGATAAAATGACTTTTTAAAAATCTCTTCCAGCAGGCTGGGTCTGTGTTCTGCTTTATACCAGAAATGCTTGGTAATTCTCTTCAAATAAGAGAATTTCAAATTTTATAAAACACGTACTGCATAAAAGCAGAACTCCTAGAGCCAAACCTGCAAATAGTTAAGGACAGAAAGCTTAAAATCTTCAGATCCAAGATTTTGAAACAGTGTTCCTGCTATTAACCTCCTGCTCCAATTTTAACCAAAAGGGGAAATGTCCTACTTAGACTGGTCTTGGAATACAGGGGCAAAGTGTGATGCAGCTAAAACATTACTCAGATTGCGAGTTGAAAGCAGGATGACTTGCTCAACACCTCCTAGTGTGTGGTACCATGGGTGCAGCCCAACTGAAAATTCAGGGTTGTTTATTCAAAAATTCCAAATGGGATGCTGCTGAGACTTAGTAGTGTGGTCCTCACAGTGCTCCTTACAGGGCTGTGACACTCTGAACAGGTAAAGAAAAAGTGAGGATTTGTAATGTCATTTGGAAATCTCTGTGAAGTCTGTGGTAGAGGGTAGCCATTTTATAGTTGTAAACATGGAAAAGGTGTTTCACCCTGAAAAATGAGATCAGCTTTTGCTCTAGATGGCACATTATAAAGTGGTATATATTTCAAATTGGATTAACATAATAAAGTGAAAAACAATATCTTTTTAATACTTCAATTCATATCAATTTATTTTTTATAATTGACTTTCTTTATAGTATGAACTGTACATAGAAGGAATAGATGTAATCTCTTGATTTGAAAACAGGCTGAAAGTGACAACATAGAACTTGCCTTGAGTGCTATATTTTTATGTTAACTACCTTGATCACTCTTTCTAACCAGTTAAAGTTAATTAAAAGAAGCTCTCTGTGTACAATTTAGTCACT
The DNA here is from genome assembly GCA_009806455.1 of Tetrax tetrax. NCBI lineage: Eukaryota > Metazoa > Chordata > Aves > Otidiformes > Otididae > Tetrax > Tetrax tetrax. The sequence goes on along the minus strand of WHYT01013865.1, from coordinate 67,523 downwards.
TATACAATCATGAAGCACTTTTAGGTTGAAGAGATCAGTTTCCTCTTCTGAAATCAGTAGTGATGCTTTGAGTTTAATATTACTTGCCATCTTTATGCCTGGGCTCTGTGCTCAAGATTTTTGGTTTGATTTGAATGAAATTAGTTCTTCAGACTGAGATCAGAATATTCACCTTCCCAAACATGAATGAATGATGAGAAAATGTTAACGAATTATCCCATACAATTAAAAGTTTGGGGTTTTTTTTTCTTATTAGGAAAAAGAAAAAAAAAAGTATAAATAATGCAAATATCTACACACCTAAATACCTTAAGACATCAAGCTAATACTTTGAAGACCAAGAGACACAAACCAGAATGGAATAAGCAGGCTTGATAACATCAGATGATTATACGACATCAGAGGGCACAAGGCAATTTGTGCCCTGTGAATCCAGAATGATCTCTACAGTGTTTCTTCAGTTGTATGCATATATCTATGCCGCAGTAATGATTTGCCGACTATATTAAGAGCCTTTTGTTCCAGAGAATAAGTGGTTCTGTTACTTGAGCTTTGGTGGAAACTGTCTTTTTATGGCTTGTAAAGGAAATGTGTATGATGGCAGTCAGTTTCTTGGTTTTCCAAATAATTATATGTATTCTATTTGTTTGTTTGTTTGTTTGAAATGAAGCCACTCTAACTCATGTAATTGCAAAGAAATCTTTGCAAATATGACCTGAAAGTCGCCAATACAATTATATATGCTTGAGTATTCCAAAAGCCTGAAGCACTAATTCATAGAGTCATAGAATCATAGAATGGTTAGAGTTGGAAGGGACCTTCAAAGGTCATCTAGTCCAACCCCCCTGCAAGAAGCAGGGACATCCCCGACTAGATCAGGTTGCTCAGAGCCCCATCCAGCCTGGCCTTGAACGTTTCCAGGGGTGGGGCATCCACCACCTCTCTGGGCAACCTGTTCCAGTGCTCTACAACTCTCATTGTAAAAAATTTTTTTCTAATATCCAATCTAAATCTACCTCCCTCTATTTTGAAACCGTTACCACTAGTCCTGTTACAACAGGCCCTACTGAACAGTTTCTCCTCTTCTGTTCTGTAAGCCCCTTTTAGGTACTGGAAGACCGCTATAAGGTCTCCTCGGAGCTGCTTCTTCTCCAGGCTGAACAGCCCCAACCCTCTCAATCTGTCCTCATAGGAGAGGTGCTGCATCCCTCTGATCATCTTCGTGGCCCTCCTCTGGACCTTCTCCAACTGGTCCATGTCCTTCTCATGTTGGGGGCTCCAGAACTGGATAAAGTACTCGAGGTAGGGTCTCACCAGGGCAGAGTAGAGGGGCAGAATCACCTCCCTCGACCTGCTGGCCACACTCCTCTTGATGCAGCCCAGGATGCGGCTGGCTTTCTGGGTTACGAGTGCATATTGTTCACTCATGTTGAGCTTCTCGTCCACCATCACTTCCAAGTCCTTCTCCTCAAGGCTGCTCTCAATCCGTACTGTGTTCAGCCTCTATTTGTGCTTGGGATTGCCCTCATCCATGTGCAGGACTTTGCACCTGGCCTGGCTGAACTTCATCAGATTTTCACGGGCCCACCTCTCCAGCCTGTCAAGCTCCCTCTGGATGCCATCCCTTCCTTCCAGTGTGTTGATAGCACCACACAGCTTGGTGTAATCGGCGAACTTGCTGAGGGTGCACTCTGTCCCACTGTCCATGTCACCAACTAACATGTTGAACAGGGCTCGGCCCAACATGGACCCCTGAGGGATGCCACTCATCACCAGTCTCCACTTGAACATCCAGCTGTTGACCACCACTCTCTGAGTGTGGCCATCCAGCCAACTCCTTATCCACCAAGTGGTCTATTCATCAAACCAATGCCTTTCCAGTTTAGAGAGCAGGATGTCATGCAGTACAGTGTCAAATGCTTTGCACGAATATCTGTTGGAGGGATAACGCAGCAGGGCGTAAACAATCCACGAGGTTCCTGGAATGCATGGATGATAACTTCCTCCTGCAAGTAACAGAGGAACCAATGAGGAGAGGTGCTATGTTAGACCTTGTTCTCACCCACAAGGAGGGGCTGGTGGGGAATGTGGAGCTCAAGGGCAGCCTTGGCTGCAGTGACCATGAGATGGTGGAGTTCAAGATCCTTAGGGCAGTGAGGAGGGCCCACATCAACCTCTCTGCTCTGGACTTCAAGAGAGCAGACTTTGGCCCCTTCAGGGATTTGCTGGGCAAAGTACCATGGGATAAAGCCCTGGAGGGAAGAGGGGCCCAGGACAGCTGGTTAATATTCAAGGATCACCTCCCCCAAGCTCAGAAGTGATGAATCCCAATGAAGAGGAAGTTGGGAAAAAATGCCAGGAGGCCTGCACTGTTGAACAAGGGGCTTCTGAACCAATTAAAAAAGCCTACAGAGAGTGGAAACAAGGACAGGTAGCCTGGGAAGAATACAGAGATGTTGTCTGAGCAGCTAGGGATCAGGTAAGGCAGGCTAAAGCCCTGATGGAATTACATCTGGCCAGGGACATCAAAACAAACTTGATGGACCACAAAAAAAAGCTTCTTTAGATACGTTGGGGATAAGAGGAAGACCAGGGAGGATGTGGACACTTTCCATAAGGAGACAGGAGACCTAGTTACCTGAGACACAGAGAAGACTGAGGTACTCAAAGACTTTTGCCTCAGTCTTCACGAGCGAGGGTTCTAGCCACACCACTGTAGTTACATCATGTTGCTTTTCTGCATCATCTGTAGTTGGAGAAGGCAGCGTGGAGAATGGATTTAGTGTAGCTCTGAGGAGAAGGACTTGGAAGTGCTGGTGGACGAGAAGCTCATCATGAGCCAGCAATGTGCACTTGCAGCACAGAAAACCTAGCCATCAAGTTAAGGGAGGTGATTTTTCCCCTCTGATCTGCTCTGCTCTTGTGAGACCCCACCTGGAGTATTGTGCCCAGCTCTGGAGCCCACAACATAAGAAGGACATGGACCTCTTGGAGTGAGTTCAGAGGAGAGCTGTGAAAATTATCAGTGTCTTGATGCACCTCTCATATGAAGACAGGCTGAGAGGCCTGGGGCTGTTCAGTCTGGAGAAGAGAAAGCTCCAGGGACACCTTATTGGAGCCTTTCACTAATTTAAAGGGGTTTATAACAAAGATGGGAACAGACCTTTTAATAGGACCTGTAGCAAGAAGACAAAGGGTAATGGTTTTAAACTAAGAGAGAGTAAATTTAGACTAGATATAAGGAATAATTTTTGTTTTTACATTGAGGTTGGTGAAACATTGGAAGAGGTTGCCCAGAGAGGTGGTACATGCCTCATCCCTAGAAACATTCAAGGCCAGGTTGTATGAGGCTCTGAGCAACCTGATCTGGTTGGAGATGTCCCTGCTTCTTGCAGGGGGATTGGACTAGATGACCCTTAAAAGTCCCTTCCAACCCAAACTATTCTATAATTCTAGAAGTGCACTTGTGTGCTAGATGCCATCCCTCCCCAAGGACCTCTCTGGTATTACAGCCAGAGAGGCTATTCAGGGCTGGATATTTTTTTGTGAAATAGACAAAATACTCATTCCACTATGTTGTGCACCCTTAGCTTTCCAGATATAACCACCCACTGAAACACACACAGTACCTGAGCCAAGTGAATCAATAGAAATGCTTTCCAAGGCTGGAAAGACAGATTTCACTGATGAAACACAGGGCATTTAATGATCTGGTCCAGGCATCAGGGCTGCTAGTGTAAAATTTTCTGAATTTTCCTTTTTCTATATTTAAAGCAGTGTGACAGGAATATGCGACAGTACATTTTAGAAAGATTATGCTGCTTTTCATATCCTGGAACTGGAATATTTCTTTTCCATGCCAGATCCCCAAAGTCAGAGCATTTCATCACTGCTGAGAAGAATTTTCTCAAACTCTGGTTGCATCAGTCATTGTACCACTCTACTTTCTATGCCTGTGATTGCATTGATTTCCATTGATTTGAGTTACAGCAATAGAAAACTGGACTAAAGCAGGAGGTAATCAAACTCTCTGGAAAGACACTTCCTTAATTACAGAAAAAAAAAAACACAATATTTTTACCTGGGCTTAAGGTAACCTTTCTTTTTTTTTTTCAAAAATCTCATACCCAAGACATGTTGCTTCCTCACCTTTTACACTGAAACTGAAATATTTTAATTTTTTTTTTCTTCTGCAAACTTACAGGGGAGATCTTATTGCTTTCTACAACTACCTGAAAGGAGGTTGTAATGACGTGGGTGTCCATCTGTTTTCGCAAGTAACAATTGATATAACAAGAGGAAACAGCCTCAAGTTGCACCAGGGGAGGCTTAGATCAGATATTAGGAAAAACCTCTTCACTGAAAGCACTGGAACAGGCTGCCCAGGGAAATGGTTAAGTCCTCATTCCTGGAGATATTTAAAAGACATTTAGATGTGGCAATTAAGTACATGGTTTAGTGGTGGACTTGGTAGTGTTGGGTTTACGGTTGGACCAGATGATCTTAACGGTCTTTTCCAAACCTAAATGATTCTGTGATTCCATGGTAGTAGTATAAAAGTGATGTTTTGGAGCTTTAGAGCAGCTGTGTTTCCAGTTCATAATTGATAAATAGCGGGAACAGGGGAGTGCCAGCATTTACTTGATAAAGAGCTTATGTCGATCTGACTCCTTTGCGAGTATCTCTTAGTTCATTAATTATGTCAATGATATCTGAGATTGAAAACACTTTGCTGACAAGGTCATGAAAATTTCAGTGTATTTTTGAAAACTCAATAGAAGAGTACTCAGAGCAGCTATCTGAGGCTGAGTGCTCAGCAGGATTAAGAATGGAACTTCCACGTCCTTAAATCTTTTTGAGATCAAGAGTCTTTCCTTCTTCTTGAATAAATCAATTCAATTATTTGATGAGATTTTGATTTCTTTATTCCACACTTTCCTTTTACTAAGTTTAACATTGGATTATTCAAACTGTGACTAGTATCCTGTCTGCCCCTATCAAATAGGCTAGCTGTTGTGTGTGTAGTGATTTATCCCATGAACTCAAAGGATGAAAATGTAAGATTATGCATGTGATTTTTAAGAGTATTAACATAACTGTGTTTGTCTCTTGGATTTTGCTTCCTCTGGTTTTACAATGTACTGTCATGCTAACCAAGCTGAGCCATATATGAGAAAATAGCTTTATCGCCTTAAAATACCAATGTTACAAACTCTTACAAATGTTCCTGCAAAAGGATGATATTTTAATATCTCCCAAACCAGCAGATTTCAGCTCTGTTGGATGTCAATAGAAAGTAATTTTAAATTTAAGTTCCTTTAACTGCAAAGATCCTTCCTGTGTACCTCAAAACAGACTTAATTCTGTTGGTCTCCAGCCCCTGAAGATCATTACAATGGATAAAATCTAAAAAAGGATTAGGGACATGATTCTATTCTTGAGCCCGCCTAGATCATGAGTCAGGCTAGTAGGAACTGGTGAGTTACAGGACTTTATAAAATGCAGAGAATTCAATATATGGCCTCAAATAATGATAAGATGTTAATTTTTGCAGTTACACATTGAATCTCCAGTCAGGATTGGAGATCCATTCCTGCCTTGGTCCAGACATGGAATGAGATGCAGATGAATGGTTATTCTGATGAACAGAATCTATCTGAATGATTCCAGCACAGGAAGAATGCAAATTTTTCACTCCAGTTTGCTAGCGATTTAATCTGTCCTTCTACCATGTTATGTTGAATGAGACCCTTTTGCCTCCCCCAAGCTATGTCAAATCATGTGCCACCCCAGGAGCGAGCTTGTGGAGCAAGGGGCTGCAGTCTGCTCCAGTACATCCTTTTCATTTAGTTAGAGACACTGTCTCTCACTTTGGCTTACTCTTTTTCTATTTTTTTGTCGTTTTTATCTATTAAGATTTATTTGATTTTCTCAGAAGTTAGGAAAAACAGCTCAACCATGAAATGTAACTCCCTGTATACAAAATACATAATATTTTGGAGTACTGCAGGTGAATTTGACAAGGCCACAGAGCTCCTGGGGGTCAAAGCAGGTCAAAGTCAATATTCTGTTGAAATATGAGGGAAGATCCAATTTTCCACATCCTGAAAGCCTCACCTTTCTTTATGGAAGTAGAGAGGTTAGTATTTAATGAGAAGTAATGGAAGTATAGCCTATTAAAAAGTCTGGCTAGGAGTAGTAGGGAAAGAGCTGAGCTAAATGAATGAGCTCATGCTTTCATTTGACACCAATTTCAGCAGACCTGAGATTTCACCCCTCAGAGCTGGAAAGTCGTGCTATCAATACCACACTCTGTTGGCAGAATCAGCTCAATCTAAATGGCTTCAGGGAATAGTTCATATTAAAAACTTGTAGAGTGACTGTCAACATCACAAAGGAATTTTTGTCTGTCTATAGATATGTAAGTCAATACTTGCATATGCAGGTCTTCCCACAGCTAAAATTGGTTTAAATCAAAACTGCATGGAATTGTGTACACAAACCAGATTTGAGAGTGATGACACACATATTCCTAAACAATCAGAGCAGAATTGCAAGAAAAAAATTATTTAGTGACAATTTTGTATGTTATGGAGACAAAGTAGAATCAGAATAGTTTGGATTGAAGGGACTTTTAAAGGTCATCTAGTCCAACCCCCCTGCAAGGAGCAGGGATATCTTCAACTAGATCAGGTTGCTCAGAGCCCTATCCAACCTGGCCTTGAATGTTTCCAAGGATGGGGCATCTACCACCTCTCTGGGAAATTTGTTCCAGTGTAAAAAATTCTTTCCTTATGTCCAGTCTGAATCTGCTTCCTTCTATCTTAAAACCATTACTCCCCATCCTATCACAACAGGCCCTGCTAAAGTGTTTCTCCTTGTCCTTCCTATAAGCTCCCTTTAGGTACTGGAAGGCCACTTCCCAAAGCCTTCTCTTCTCCAGACCGAACAGTCCCAACTCTCTGAGCCTGTTCTCATAGTAGAAAAAAAAAAAGCATCCTTTGATTCAATAAGTCTGCAGGTTATACATATGTGAAGATAATGTAATAAAATGTTTACTCCTGAGCCTTCTCCTACCATTTACTTCCTCTGATTCAAATTTCCTTCCTCACCTGCCACTGTCCTTCCCCTTTCCTCACTTTGTGTGGAATATCTGAGGTGGGGGTTATGCGTGAGAAAATGGGAGTATGTTGGTAATACCATCCCCACATGGCATTCTGTGTTCTCTCCTTATCATCTGCTATAAAAGGTAGTTTTTGAAGTGTTTAAAAAGCGAATGACAAAATGTTACTCTGTTGAGTAACGAGTTGGTATCTGGAAAACATACAGCTGAAAAAGTATTGGGAAGGCAGTTAAGACATTTCAGTTGGAGATGCATCAGAAGATTTGTATGAGACATTTATAAAATACTTTCTTGGAGAAAAGGACTAGACACTTAAACTTACCCTTTTTATACAACCAGGAAAAAAAATGGTATTAAATTGCAAGACCATCTATTTAGACCTAATTGGATGATTTGAATGTTGGAAAGGAAACTAGGGGAATAAGAAACTCCTAAACCAATAACGTTAGGATTAGGTATTTTGCAAGTGTTTAAAACATTCACAATGATATCAGATAGGATACAAGAATAACAAGTAGACTTACATACACTTAAGAGTTTAAGTCACCTATAAGCAACCAAGAGCTAGGAGGAAACATGACCTCATAGGCAAGCTATTTCATGAATGGGACTTTTCCCATTCATTTTCATGGCAGCCAGTACAAACCTTTTTAAGAGATCTGGTGGCTCATTAAATATCTCTCTGCGCTGACCAAAATTTTTATTTCCTTTGTTCTTCACTTCTCCTCAAACATTCAGGGCCATATTGCCCACTTCCTGGACAGTTTCATGGAAACTTTGCACCAGAAAGTTCCAAGTTTTCAGAAAAACTGACAGCAAGCTGCTCTATATGCTTCTGAACATAAGTGATCTATGAACAGAATACAAGAAAAGCCAGTAGCCTGTGGCACTGGATGAATCCTTGGTCTGTACTGGAGCCAAAATGTGAAAATTAGCATGTAATCCAATTAAGGTTACTATATTGCCTTCTATTTTGAAAGCCTCTCTTCATAAATTTTTTTAACAGTGCTGGCATATTACAGCTAAGATGGCTCCAGCACAACTTGTGCTCAGTATTGTGCAAAATTATTCTAAGTAGTAACATCTTTTCCAATCAATTTACAAGATGATACCTGCTAGAGCTATATAACATTTTACCAGTTTCCTTCTCTCTGTCCATGTTTACGCACTCATTTGTCTATTGTGCCTGTCTTCTCTCTTTCTTTGTGAAGCTGCATGTTCTTTGCATGTTCTTTGTCTTCCACTGTCTTTCCTGCAGTTCCTAATAAAAAGGGCCAAATCTTCCACAGATCTCAATTTTATTTTTTTGTGGTACAAATAGGACTGGAAGATACTTCAAAGTTTGTCTACTACTCAAATGTTCCAGTGTCATTCCTGGTAGGACCTTCTTATAACAGCAGATGGAGAGAAATGCAAGTCCAGAGAGGCATGCTGCTCCATGACAGAGGGAGGCAAGAATTTGCATGTGATACCCGAAGTTGTGCATTCCTCATTAGGCTAATCACTTCTCTCTGTTTTCAAATTACTGATTCCTCCATTTTGCCTCTTGTCTGAGTTTAGCAGCAGAGCATTGCAATTACCTTCTGCTGTATTTATCTTTGTGCTTCCAACTCAAGATGTAAAAGTCCTTTTTAAGGGCTAGTTACCATAGTTTTCCTATGACAGACATGGACAGAAATTGAAAGATAATTTGTAGCAGTGTTTACTTTTTATCTAGTCAGAATCACCATCATTACAACTAATAGCCTGGAGAGTTGTTTAGCTTGCTTGTCTGTAATGAACAGTGTTCAATAGTTTCTATATCTTGAGAGGCTTGGTTGTCAAATGCAAGTTCATCAGTGATATTGGAGCACTGTGAATCAAAGAATAAAGAAATGTTAATGACTGGTTCTCTCTGTAAAAAATATAATTTGTTTCCATTTTTTCAAAGTGAGCAAATCTACGCAAAGTCTATCAGCAGAAGCTTTTCAATTTTTTTATTTTGAACTTCCATTTTTTTTTTATTTTGAAATTGAACTCCTTTCAATTCAAGAGTTCCACCCCTAGGCTGGCAGATGCAGAGACTAGATTTGCATCAGGGGAGAATCAACCAGGCTTCACTGAGCTGAGTGCAGTTTTACTGGTGGAGAGCACATGGGCCACTATCTCAGAGAACTCAGGTGCTCTTGGGTTACCTGCTCACTTTTCTCACAGCTTGTTTTTGTGTATCAGCTTCAGTAGCTTTTCAGAAGTGAAACTTCACTGGTGCTATGCCACAGCAGCCTCCTCCTCTGGCAGTCATGTTCTCTGCCTCTGGCCTCTCTTCATCCAGACTCAAAACTGTTCCTTCTCTTTTCTACTGAGTACATATGTGGAGAGTGTCATGAGCAGCTGGGCCTCTTCAGGCAGTTGCTGGGTCTAACACTAGCTCTGGAGTCAAGAAGGTTCACTGCAGCAAGTTAATAACCACCACTTTGCATTAAATTTATCTGCAGAGAGGGAAGCCTAGGCCTCCTTAGGGTTAGAAAGAAAGTAAGAATTTATGAGTCCTCCATGAAGGTGAAACTCAGGAGGATAATTCAACTCTGCCTTAAGCTTGCAGCATGGATCCATGTGATTGATTCCCAAACAGATCACATTGATTCCTGGTGAGTGCACTCAGTCTCTCCTCATATTAGGCCTAATTTTTCCCAGTGTGATTCTTTCAGTGTAATATTGTCTTCATGCTATAAAAGAAGCAGGTGAGAAATTCCTATAAGGAAGTAAACCATCCAAACCTTATCATGAAGTTCAACCAGGCAAAGTGCAAGGTCCTGCACATGGGTCGTGGCAATCCCAGGCACAAATACAGGCTGGGCAGAGAATGGATCTAGACCAGTCCTGAAGAGAAGGACTTGGGAGTGCTGGTAGATAAGAAGTTCAACTTGAGCAGGCAATGCATCCTTGCAGCCCAGAAGGCCAACGGCATCCTGGGCTGCTTCAAGAGGAGCACGGCCAGCAGGCTGAGGGAGGTGATTCTGCCTCTCTACTCTGCTCTGTTGAGACCCCACCTGGAGTACTGTGTCCATCTCTGAAGCCCCCAACATGAGAAGGACACGGACCTGTTGGAGAGGGTCCAGAGGAGGGCCACGAAGATGATGAGAGGGCTGGAGCACCTCTCCTATGAGGACAGGCTGAGAGTTGGGGCTGTTCAGCCTGGAGAAGAGAAGGCTCCAGGGAGACTTTATAGCGGTCTTCCAGTACCTCAAGGGGGCCTACAAGAAAGATGGGGAGAGGCTGTTCAGTAGGGCCTGTTGTGACGGGACTAGAGGTAATGGTTTTAAAACAGAGGGAGGTAGATTTAGATTAGATATTAGGAAAAAAATTTTACACTGAGGGTTGTAGAACACTGGAACAGGTTGCCCAGAGAGGTGGTAGATGCCCCATCCCTGGAAACATTTAAGGCCAGTTTGGATGGGGCTCCGAGCAACCTGATCTAGTTGGGGATGTCCCTGCTCCTTGCAGGGGGGTTGGACTAGATGACCTTTGAAGGTGCCTTCCAACCCAAACCGTTCTATGATTCTATGACTCCATAATGGAGGGACCCTAGAACAATCCCACATTTTTTTTTTCGTCTCTAAGACCGAAATACAAAGACTGGTGTTTTACATCTTCATCCCTACCTACTCATAACCTCAAGCTTCAGCAATTTTAGCATTTGCTGCTTACAGCTGGCTGAAGTCCAGGAAGAATTCTGACGACTTCTTAAAATAACAGCATACAAGTACACTAGGCAGTCCAAATCCAGATTTATCAGACCTACTATGCAGGGAGATTAGGCACATGGTTGGAGTGCAGATCCCTTGCTGATGTGGAACTAGTGTTCACACAACTTTGTGGCTTTTTAAGACAAGCCTGGTACATCCTTTCATTCCTTCAGAGAGACCCATCATGTGTTTCTGGGGGAAATGCAGAAGTCCTGTCAAAAAGTAGCTGAAATGCAGTTATGTGGCAGAAAAGTTTGTAATGAGCAAGGAGATGGAAAGATACTTCGGTATTTGTTTGATCAATCTAGCTGTGCAGGTGGCACTTATTATGGGATAGACTCTGTGTTACAAAGAGTTGAAAGGAGGAGCTGCCACTTTCCCAAGGAGGTGAGGTGAGGTGCTCACTAGAGCATTTCAAGCCAACTGGGAATGTTCAGCTAGAGTCTGGGTCTTTTTGCAAGGGAAAAATTGAAGCAAAACAATTTGGTGAGTCAAAGCCAGTGTCTGGTTTTGCCTGTCAGCAATCTCATGGGATTTGCAGCTTGACTTTGTCATCCTTCTTGTAAGCCAGATGTCCCACCGTGGGCTTCCCTCTGGTCAGCATTACCCTTTCTTGGGTCCATGGTGAGAGATACTGGCTACCCAGGGTCATCAAACACTTCCACTCCTGTAAGCCCTTGTATTACCCTAGCCAGGGATTCAAATTTCTGCTGTGCTTGCAACTGAAAAATAGGCTATGGGGTGACATCCTGTTTATCCTACTAGGGGGATCTAGTAAAAATTTTTAAAATGAGGCTTTTATAAAAATAAATCTTTTGCAAGAGGAAATTTTCTTTCAGATGGCAACATTTTTGCCTGGTGTTTTTCTGTGCACTGACTGACCAGAGCTGCTTCTGTCACATTGGGCAGGGGGAAAAAAATCTTACTCTGTGTGAGCATCACTGTATGTGCTGGGAAAAGTGGCAATGAATTTCAGCTGCAGTTCAATGTCTTTGAGCAAAAGCAGAGGCGACCTCAGTATGGCTGTTTCTGAACACAGGAGTGAAAGTAAAGGCTGATGGGAATAAAATATTTTGTGATCTGAAAACAAGAAACTAAGAATACACAATCTCTTTGTGTGTGTGTGTGTGTGTGTGGCTATGTGGTAGTCCCCAGAACCTGAGGGAAAATAAATTTGAAAGCCAGATGAAAGGTATGCACTAATTATTTAAGAGGACTGTTGCATGTGGCAGCCAGTAAGCTCCAACCAGCAGGGCAATTTTCCTTTCTTTACACCTTTTGCTCTACATGGACACAAACTGGGGTCAGGGAGGAGGATAGGAAAGGAATGAAGGAGGGGGAACTTGTTTACATACCAGATCTTTATGTACAGTTGTTTTATTTCTTTCCATCCCATCTTTATATCAAGCTAAACTATTCTTTATTGCCTTTGCTGTATTGTTCCTTGGAGAAGAGCATCTTTATTAGCCATGATTAGATCTGGACATTCTTCAATTGTGCAGGGATTGAAGGAGCAAAGGAGCAGGAAGTGGGTGCAAGAAAGAGAAGAGGAAGTCTGTTCCAAGCAAAACAAAAATCTCAGAACAGATCTCCTTTGTTTTGAAAAGGCATACTACGAACTCACATATCTCATTATCCAATCAGAGAAGAGAGCACAGCTGCTCCTGTCAGCACAAAAGCCATCAAGTTCAAATAGGCTCTACACGTGTGCAAAGCATGACAGTTTTCTGTGATTCTCATCAAATCCCTGCTCGAGTACCTGCTTTTGCTTTAACTGGAGAAGAGTCGCAGCTCCACAGAAGTACCACTTTGGGGATTTTAGAGGCAAGCAAGGTCTGGTATAATAGAGATTCAGGAAACCTGCCAGCCTTCTGTGCTCACCTCTGTACCAGCAGACAGGAAGGAAACCTTAGAGACATCTTTTCCTCTTGCAGTGCCTCAGTATCCCCATTTAAAAATACAAAGAATAATGTTGGTCTCCCTGATAGTCTTTGAGATGCATAAGGAGCTGAATAAAATTACACTTACAGCAGGACTTTGCATAGAGGTAAACTGGCACAAAACCCATCAATAATCTTGCAACAGTGCCATCACACACTTAACTTTTATTTTAAAATTTCAGCAATCCTGAGTCAGCATGGTGAAGAACATCTGAAATTTTTCAGAGGAAACTCTCCAAAATCAAAGCACCTAATAATAAATAGAAGCTAATATGGAGAATATTACTGTTGGTTTTTTTTTCAACAAACACACTTACATACAAATATTTTATGCATGCAAAAGTATGCATCCATACTTTTTTTTAGATTTGTCTAAAATGCAGATAGTTAGAAAAGCAGTTGCTTATCACACTTTCGATGATGAGTTACAGTAACTCCATTTCTCCCAGCTAGTAATTAATATCCTTTGCTCTTTTGCTGCTTTTGTTTAGTGTGTAACTTGCGACTAGAGGTTTATAAATCCCTGACAACCTAGTATGCTGAAATGTCTTGTGCTTTAAGATTCATCTCCTCCACCTGTTAGGCATCAGTATCAAATTCAGTGATGAAATTCATAGCTTAAAGCATTTGCTTTTAGCTATCTGGGACAAAATTATTTTATTTTTTTTCATTAATCTATTCTTCTAGCCTAACTTCTTTTGTCTATCCAGGTTCTTGTTTCTTATGGTGTTCTATTTTAAGATTACTAAAAATACTTATATGTTGTGTTTGACAAATACAAATGGCAAATATGAACAGATACAGTTCCAAATTGCTGTATAACAGAGATAAAAAATACAGGGAAAAGTAAGTCCCTTTGGAAGTGCTGTGCTTTGGTCTTTCTACCTTACAAAGTCTGTATTTTTATCAAGTGAAAAAGGCTGGGTAGCAAGGTAAGTTGGTACTCAATGGGTAGACAAATTGTTCTGCCATCATTCATGTATTATTTTTGTCAGAGGCCTCCTTATATCAAATGTAATATAGACTTTTCATCTAGCAATAGCTTCTGTTAGATTGTACTTTATTATCCCAAAGAATAGCTATTCCATCCCACCACCCTATTTAGTTACCTGTACTGGAAATACTGATGAGAGTTTGGTCACTGTCATGTGTCATGTCCATGTTGTCTCTGGAATTAATTCTAAGGCAAATGCTCTTCATTTTTGTTATAATTAATGAGAAATGGAAGAGAAGGCTCTGCACTGACATGAGAACATCATGGTTTGAGCAGAACTGTGGAAGAAGTTAATTTGAAAGGCTGATCTTTGTAATGAACATTATCAAATGGCATCAGCCATGATATGAAATTGGACTAAACGGCTTTTTGTCTTACATGAGGTCAAATAACTCTGTGTGTGAATTTTGCATGCTTAAAAATATACTATCATTCATCTCTTATAGAAAAATTTACTAACAATATACTTTAACACATGCTATTGATCAATCAAAATATGTAGTGATAGGTAGGACTAGGGCAAATGCTGGTCAGTGGGAATGGGAAAAAGAAAAAAAAATAGTACCAGTGCAGGCTTTATGCTTTCACTAGGAACTAAACCTTAGAGACAAAATACAGCAGGAACGGACATAGTTTTGTGAGTAGTGTACGAAAGTAAGAGAGACCATAAGTCTAGAGAACTACCCAAGCCTATATACTGAAAGTTATCAGTTATTTAAAATGTTCCCACTATGAAAAATGCCTGGGCTCCACTTCAGGATGGGTTATTAAGGTTCTTCAAGCATGACAGCACCAACTTAACTTCAAACAATCCATGCAGTAGTGATGATGAAATCATGAAAGCGTAGGCTTCAGCATTAATGTAATACTGAGCTTGTACAGCTCAGCTCTCTGCAAAGGCTGATTAAGTTAAAGTTAATCTGCTTCTAATTAAGTGTGGTGCAGTTCTGATTGCAGCATTGAGTGTCTGCTTTTCTGAGTGTCTGCAGTGAAGACCTACAAGGGAGGCCACTTGAGCATCTTCAACAAGGAAGGACAAGGAAGGACAGCATGTAAAGCAAACTGCAGCTCCCTCATCCCCAACCATTCCTGGGCAGCAGGGATTTCCCCCATCACTGGTTGACTGTTTGTGTAGAACCAACCCTGTACATCAGAGGCACCCTATTGCAGCATGCTCATGACTGGATGTGCATGTTCAAGCACGGATCCAGGGAATCCCTTAGATCCAGGGAATATAAATCATATGAGACTTTCCTGATGAACATCATTTTGCTCCTAGGCATGCTGGAAATGCACAGGTGTAACACCGTAAGTGAGACAGCATCCCTTTGAAACAGAAAAGGTCTGTGCTTGGTTTGTACCTCAGGCTCAGCCAAGAGCAGAGAGGAGGAACATGCACATGACACAGATGGACCAAGACAGTAAACCACTTCTTCATGCTTGACTCTTAAGTTTCCACCAATTCTAAGTCTGTTGTTGAATGGTGAGGATATCTGCAATTTGGCTTATATAGCAGAGCCATGGGAGGATATTTGAAAGTATGTTCGTTATTATTATTCATAGGCAAGATGGGAGGGGGAAGTAAAAAATACTTAAATATTGCAGAACACTCACATCATAAGCTTATAACTAAACACTCCATTTTCTTGTCCTCTTCAGGAGCTTTGCTCCCAAGTGTGGTCTCGTCCATGTCGAAGGATGAATTAGAATATCCAACCAGCAGAGCATCAGCATTTTCTTTCTTGTTTACGTGTTGGAGGAACTTCTCAGGAATTAAGTGGAATGCTTTCAGATCAGATGAATACTTAAGCCTACTCAGAACACAGCCAACAGAGGTATGAGCTAGGCCTGATCTTGCCTCTGCTGAAATCAGTGGTTGCTCTTAAAGAGAACAGTAATCTATCCCTTACTTGCTCCTGGGCAAAAAAAAAAAAAAATGTAGTAGATAATAATATTGTTTCTCAATGGAAGTCATTTTTCAGGTCTGCACATGATAGATGCAGAGAATCTACAATCCCCTTGCTGCTTCTCTCCCTATTTTTCGTTTTACAGTTCACACAGAGCCCAAGGAAATTACTGAAGTCGTCCCCACTGATTCGTCTAATACTCAAACTGCTGGAATGCTGGTATAGACAATGCTCAGGCAGTTTACAAGGATTCAGCAGCACCACATGTGCGTCTTGTGCGTTCCAGCTTCTTTTCTGGTTCATTTAACCAAGTGAAAGAAGCTGAACTGATCAGCCCAGGTCTCCCAGGGAAGCTGGAACTTGGAGCAGAAAGCATGGTGTAAACCTCCAGCACTGAAACAACTCTCGACTGCTAACAAAGCAGGGGGAAGTCACCAGTAATTCAGAGTGCCTTTTAGGCTATGAGAAATCTGATCATGTGTATTTATCACTCCAGTGAAGCCTCCGGTGACATCCACCTTCTCAGTGCTGCCCTGACTTATGTGCATTTGGATACAGTCACATACTGTGGCAGGCAATTTCTGGCAGTGAAGTTAGACTTTCAGCAGCTGGGATTATTCCCCCCAAAAAAAAATTGGTTGCACAATCGGAGTTAAATTAATGAGGTGCTAAGAAAATAGTAGCAACTAACACTTATATAGGTATCCTGTCCCAAGTCTACCCATATGCTTTATATACAGGACAGATTATCATTCAAAAAACTGCTGAAAATGCAGCTATTGCTGGGGGTCTAATATTTTACCATATTTTTCCAAGAAGTAACCTGTTACAACCGATAGAGCACTTGCTGTTAATTGTCCTTATCCTTCCTGACTACACAGATGGTCCAGAACCAAAGATGTGGGTTGTTATTTTCACTCTACCTTTTTTATTATCCATGTAGAATTATTGAATGGTTTGGGCTGGAAGGAACCTTAAAGATCATCTAATTCCAACTACCCTGTCATGGGCAGGGACACCTTCCATTAGACCAGATCCCTCAAAGTCCCATCCAGCCTGGCCTTGAACACTTCCAGGATGTGGTTTCAAAGAGCTCATACCATTGCTGCACTGAATGAACAGAATTTATGCCTTAAACCAGAGTTTTCTTTCCTTCCCCAAACTCCAACTCAGATTCCCTTGAAAGGTCTATTTTCTTTTTGAATCTTGAACTCAGTGTTACCCTGTAGCAGTCACCTGACTCACCTCACTGAGAGACACTTCTGCTCTACCAACTGGACTTCAGGCAGATTTCTGGAGCCTACCAGGAACATGAGTGGAGTTAGACTGGGAAGTCAAGGCTGGACTAGTGGGACTGAAGACTTGAGGCCAAAGCAGAAGCAATCATGATCTAAGAACGTTTTACAGGCCTGTATGGAATGAGCTTGTGGCCTTAATCCAGGTCCTCTTGGGAGTGGTAACCCATCACCCATTACCCATGTCTTTCTGTATTGCACGTTCCTGTCTGGACATTGTTCAAGGGCTGAGTTGGTGAAATGACCGAAACTCGGTGTGCTCTCCATCAAATCTTCTCTTCTTTTGGAAGAAAAGCTGAAGCAATCATTACCCCATTTCAGTCCCATAAATAGAAACTCTTATGGGAGTATAGGAGAGACACTACTGCTGGCAGAGATGTCACCATCTCAGTACTCAAGTCTCCCTATCCCTCAGCTTTTTCTTGCTTTCACGTGCAAAGCTCCTGGATTTTATCGGGTCCAGCTCTAGGATAGGGCTCTTGATCCTCACTGCTTTGCTGGCACTGAGAGTCCACCTTTACTTTCCTTCATCAAGGTCAGAAGTCTCTTTTCTTGGCCTCAATGTGTCAAGAGTCAGCACAGGCAGGTCCCCCTGCTTGTCTGCATCTGAACATCACCCATGCTACCTTTCAGACTAGCACATCTGTATTCATTTGTTCCTGCTTAGGGCAAAGAGGGGAGCACCTGTGCATGCAGGTGGCTTGTCAAAGCTGGGCAGCTCCTTCAGTCTGCTCAGAGGTGACCAGCATTAGCAAGGCCTGAGTTGAGGTGGAATGTGACCACGCAAAATGAGAAAGCCATAATAAATGTGGCATAAGTGGGAATATTGCCCTGCTACTCAGAAAATATTCCTGCATCTATCCCAGGCATCTTACTTCCGTGTGTATGTTGATATACAGCAGAGTGCTGGTATAGAGCAGCAGCATGGATAAAACCTCATCTCTCCATGTCTTTTTAATCCTGCTAGGCTGTCTGCATGATTTGATGCCATATGCATATTAGGAGGCTCGGTATTGAGTCCTGGCACTGAGTTCTTAGCTGACCTCTTGCGGAGGCGTTTGACAGATTTGTTGCTGTGAAATACCTAGCTGGTTTCCTGCAGAAATACCTTTCTGCCACAACTAAATACAATCACAGTGATAATGGTGAGAGATGGTTGAAGATTCTCTGGGAAAAAAAAAAAAAAACAGGTGCATGATAGACATGCTTTCAACGCTCCAAAGGAGAACGAATTCTGCTGCAGAGGAAGCTGATATGGCTCCACCTGCTGGTATCAGGCCGGTAATGACATTATTGATTTTTCTGGGGAACGCAATTGTTTTGTAAACATCATCCCCCCTCCCCAGAAAAAGTCCTAACCAACAACACACACATAAAAAAAAACCAAGTAGAAAAATGCATAGAAGCCTTTTCTCATGATTAAACAATGAATAGTTAAATTATAAGAGAACATTATTTAATGGAACATAGACATCGAATAGTTTGGATTGGAAAGGACCTTTAAAGGTCATCTAGTCCAACCCCCCTGCAAGGAACAGGGACATCTTCAACTAGATCAGGTTACTCAGAGCTTCAACTAACCTGGCCTTGAATGTTTCCAGGGATAGGGCATCTAACACCTCTCTGGGCAACCTCTTCCGGTGTTTCAACACCCGTTGTCAAAAATGTATTCCTTGCATCTAGTCTAAATATACCTCCTTCTATTTTAAAACTATTACCTCTCGTTCTATCACAACAGGCTCTGCTCAAAAGTTTCTCCCCATCTTTTTACAAGTCCCCTTTAAGTACTGAAAGACCAAAATAATGTCTCCCTGAAGCCTTCTCTTCTCCAGGCCGAACAACGCCAACTGTCTCAGGTTTTCTTCATAGCAGAGGTGTTCCATTGCTCTGATCTTTTTTTGTGGTCCTCCTCTGGAGATTTTCCACCAGATATATGTCCTTATTTTGCGGGCTCCAGAGCTATACACAGTGCTCTACGTGGAGTCTCACCAGAGTGCAGTAGGAAGGGAGAATCACCTCTGTCAAGATGCTGGTCACACGTCTTTTGATGCAGCCCAGGATGTGGGTGGCCTTCTGGGGCTGCAAGCCTACATTGTCAGCTCACGTCCACCTTTTCATCCACCAGTACTTCTAAGTCCTTCTTGGCAGGGCTGCTCTCAATCCCTTCATTCCCAGGCACTGTTCTCGCAGAGCAGCTTCTGGAACATCTGAGGAACTTGAAGGTGCACAAGTCCACGGGACCTGATGAGATCCATCTGTGGGTCCTCAGGGAACTGGTGGATGAAGTGACCAAGCCACTGGCCATCATATTTGAGAAGTCGTGGCAGTACGGTTAGGTCCCCAATGACTGGAAGAGAGGGAACATAACTGTTTTTTAAAAAGGGAAACAAGGAGAACCCAGGGAACTACAGGCCGGTCAGCCTCACCTCTGTGCCTGGCAAGGTCATGGAGCAGATTCTCCTGGAAACCATGCTAAGGCACATGGAGAGCAAGGCGGTGGTTGGTGACAGCCAACAAGGCTTCACCAAGGGCAGATCGTGCCTGACCAGTTTGGTGGCCTTCTATGACAGGGTGACAGCATTGGTGGACAAGGGACGAGCAATAGATGTCATCTACCTGGACTTGTGCAAAGCTTTTGACACTGTCCTGCATGACATTCTTCTCTCTAAACTGGAGAGGCATGGGTTTGATGGATGGACCACTCGGTGGATAAGGAGTTGGCTGGATGGCCACACTCAGAGAGTGGTGGTCAACGGCTCAATGTCCAAGTGGAGACCGGCCACCAGTGGCGTTCCTCAAGGGTCCGTGTTGGGCCGAGCCCTGTTCAACATGTTTGTTGGTGACATGGACAGTGGGATAGAGTGCACCCCCAGCAAGTTCGCCGATTACACCAAGCTGTGTGGTGCTATCAACACGCTGGAAGGGAGGGATGCCATCCAGAGGGACCTGGACAGGCTGGAGAGGTGGGCCCGTGCCAACCTCATGAAGTTCAAACAGGCCAAGTGCAAGGTCCTGCATGTGGGTCATGACAATCTTAAGCACAAATAGAGGCTGGGCAGAGAATGGATCCAGACCAGCCCTGAGGAGAAGGACTTGGAAGTGATGATGGATGAAAAGCTCAACATGAGCCGGCAATGTGCATTTGTGGTCCAGAAGGCCAACGGCATCCTGAGCTGCATCAAGAGGAGCGTGGCCAGCAGGTTGAGGGAGGTGATTCTCCCCTCTACTCTGTCCTGCTGAGACCCCACCTGGAGTACTGTGTCCAGTTCTGGAGCCCCCAACATAAGAAGTACATGGACCAGTTGGAGAGGGTCCAGAGGAGGGCCACAAAGATGATTAGAGGGCTGGAGCACCTTTCCTATGAGGACAGGCTGAGAGAGTTAGGGCCGTTCAGCCTGGAGAAAAGGAGGCTCCGGGGAGACTTGATAGCAGGTAGGCCCCTCAAGGGGGCCTACAGGAAAGATGGGGAGAGGCTGTTCAGTAGGGCCTGTTGTGATATGATGAGGGGTAATGGTTTTAAATTAGAGGGAGGTAGATTTAGATTGGATATTAGGAAAAAAATTTTTACAATGCGAGTTGTAGAGCACTGGAACAGGTTGCCCAGAGAGGTGGTGGATGCCCCATTGCTGGAAACATTTAAGGCCAGGTTGGCTGAGGCTCTGAGCAACCTGATCTAGTCAGGGATGTCCCTGCCTCTTGCAGGGGGGTTGGACTAGATGACCTTTGAAGGTCTCTTCCAACTCTGGCCATTCTATGATTCTATGATTCTCTCTTGATACTGGGGGTTGTCCCAACCCATGTGCAAGACCTTGCACTTAGCCATGTTGAACTTCATGAAGTTTGAATAGGTCCACCTCCCTAGCCTTTCAAGGTCACTCTGGATGGTATTCCTTCACTCCAGGATGTCATCCACAACACACAGCTTGGTGTCATTGGCAAACTTGCTGAAGGTGCACTCAATCCCACTGTCCATGTCACCAACAAAGATGCTTAACATCTTTGCCCTGCCTAGGCATCTTTGCCTAATCAGGAATTGTGGAAAAAAAATGTAACATATCAGAAGCAATGAAGTAGTTTGAATAAGCTGCTGATGCTCTATAGTTGCAGGATTAAATTTGAATAAAAATATGGACAGATAAAAATTCTGTTCTTTGGAGTGAGATAGTAGGCTTTTTGGCCACAAAATGGTTTCAGAAATAAAATATATAAAAGAAAAATAAGACAATGTCTTTGTTCAAAGACAAAGCTAATTGGAATTCTTCCAGAGGCATTACTAACTTCAGGAATATATGGAGGAATGCAAGGGGAATTTGTCTCTGAACTAAAGTCTGTTTTGAAAGGTCTGGTTATCTGTAGTCAAACTCCCTATTAAAGATTCAGTGACAGAGTATTGTAGCTTTTGGGTGGATAAGCTAAACAGATCCATTCTCATTTAGGATGTAAAGCCAACTGCTCTCTAAAAGCTTATTAGAATTTCTAGAGCTTGTGAAAATACTGATTATGATGATTGCTATCCAAATGCCTCAATGTACTAATAAAAACAGTGTGATAAGTTTCTAACACTATTGCCATCTGTTCAACACTGAGGTTGGACAGATGAGTTTGGGAGTTATACTTCTGGGATTCTTTTTTTAATAAGCATCACTTTCAAAAATCGTCTAAATTCCAATGATGTATTTTCAGTCCTCTTTTCCAGCTTCTAAGGAAGAAGGATGTGCGAAGAAGAATGTCTTACATGTGAAGAAGACCAGTTTCAGGATTGTAGATTCATGTCCTTGGTCTGTCACAGACTTCCTGCAGGATTTTATTGAGGAATTGGGGACCACTTCTGGTGGTGATGTATGTTTGCTTTAGATGCAAATTTCTGGGAAGCATTGCCTACAGCTATGTTTCTCTGTACTTGGATGCAGCAGAGATAGCAACAATAGGGGATGGTACATGAATAGTGGTAGGGTTGACAGGAGCAACAGCACACCTCTGTTCTCTTTTACATAATGACAAAATGAATTCAGGCAGTAATTGCAGGAAAAAAAACCAGCAGCTTTGCAGAAATGGATATTTCTATGACGGTAAGACCAGATATGACCTTGCTGCTGCTACTTGGAGGACAGGCTTTTTCTTCCTGAAGAGTATCCTCCTTTCATTTTTGCTTTTAGACCTCCTTTTAAATTAGTGCTGCCAAGTCATTCCTGTATAGTTGCCCTGCATGAGGTCTGACCACATCATCAGTTCCATTTCCATTTTTTTCCATTAAATGGAGTGTGATCCTTGTGAGTGCATGGGAGAGAATAATACTTTATTTATTTGAAAGATCTGTGGTAGGAACTCACAGGGGTAGTTGGATCATTTTATTCCTAAGTCTGATGTACTGTCTTGGAAAGAAAGACACAGATTAACCAGGTAGCTACAAGGCCTCTCACGCCCTCTGCTATCCTCAGTGCCTTGGCAATGTGTGTTTCAGTTAATAGATGTGTTTTGGCCGTATTACTACATAGCCCTGCCGTTCACTGGGACTGCAGCTGCCTTGAGGGAATTTGAAGAAAGCATTGCCATATGATCATACTAGTGATTTTGAAGGACAATTTTTGTTAGGTCCTTGACTTCACATAAATAAAAACTTGACCATACTATAAATAATTTGTGGACAAATCTCACCCTAGCACTGCAAACTCTGGGTGTCAGAGATTCATGATCCCCTCCTCAACATCTATTCTGTGGAGCATCTGTACTACTGTTCTGGTTTTGTTTGGTGAGGGGGGGCCTAAGGTGGTAGCTTCTGTAGGAAACTGCTAGAAGTCGCTCCCCTTTGTTCAGTGGACTCGGCCGGGCCTAGGGTGGACCCGCTGCTGGCCAAGGCTGAGCCAATTGGTAGCAGAATGTCCCGTGATAACGCCTCTGCAATAACATATTTAAGAAGGGGAAAACAGGAAAAAAAAGGGAAGAAGATGTGAAGCAGCTGAGCAGGGGCAGAGAGGGGGAGGCGCAAGCCTTGTGGGCCTTGCAAGCCTCACCCTCTGGCCTCCCGCCGGGCAGCCGACTGGGCCCAACTTGGCCCGGCCTGGCTGCAGGTAGTGGAGAGGAGATGAGAAGTGAATAAGATGTAAAAAGGGTCCTGAGAGGTGTCTGCCAGCCTGTTGCGAGGAACGGCTGCAGACGCCAAGGTCAGTGAAGAAGGAGGGGGAGGAGTAATGTGGCTCCTGGCCAAGATTCCCCTGCAGCCTGTGGTGACGACCATGGTAGAGCAGGTTGCCCCCTGCAGCCCATGGAGGTCCACAGAGGGGCAGAGATTCACCTGCAGCCCATGGAGGACCCCATGCCAGAGCAGGTGGAGGCCTGAAGGAGGTTGTGGCCCGTGGAAGGCCTGCTGGGGCAGCTGTTCTGGAGGGACTGCACTCCGTGGAAGAGATGACCCACGCCAGAGCAGTTTCATGAAGGACTGTGGCCCGTGGGATGGACTCCACGAAGGAGCAGGGGAGTAATGTGAGGAGTTCTTCCCCCAACGACAAAATAGCGGTGTAAAACAACATGTGATGAACTGACCACGACCCCCATTCCCTCTTCCCCCATGTGCCACTCAGGAGGGGAAGGTAGCAGAGATAATGTTAAGCTTGAGAAGAGGGAGGGGTGGGGGGAGGTTATCTTGTTCCCTGTCTCATTCTTCTGCTAGTTTTAGAAATAAATGAATAGTTTTCCCCAAGTCGAGTCTGTTTGCCCGTAACAGTAACTTTAAAGATTTCTCCCTGTCCTTATCTCAAACCTCGAGCCGTTTTTCCTTATATCATCTCCTCCTACTCTCTCGGACGGTGAGGGGAGAGCAAGAGAGACTGTGTAGTCTGGTCCGGATTGGGGCTGAACTACGACAGGTACATCTGCAGGTAGGCTGCCTCTCTAACAGCAGGCTTGCCCTTGCTTTCAGATATCATCTGCCCCAGAACTACATTGTTTGGTGTCCTTCATTCTCAAAAGGACTTCCAGATGATTTCTTTCCCTGGGAGCACCCAGTACTGCAGCTACAAATAATTCTGGGAACATCTAACGCACTACCATGGTATAAATACAGGTTACGAGGCTGCAAGAAAACATGACATTGCACTGACCATAGAATACAGTAGTCTTTACAGAAAACTCCGTGGCGAGAAAGAACTCAGATTCTGCCTAAGCACAACATGATGCAGTGGTGGTCTGTGTCCCTGTGCCATCCTGCAGCCTTTCTTCGCCTTTACTGCAGCTTCCTTCAGCCTCAAATCATCACCAGGGCAAAACATGCCCAGCATGAGCATGGGATTAATGCTAATTTAAGGGAGAAATTGGAATAAATTGTTTGTTGTCCTGGCTTCAGTAGGAATTGAGTTAATTTTCCTCTCAGTAGCTAGTGTGCTTTGGATTTCATATGTGAAGAATGTTGTTAAAACACTCTGATGATATAAGTTGTTGCTAATGACACCAAGGGCACTGTCCAGCTTTCCAGGTCTCTCTAATGTGTGGATGCAGGAAGCTGGAAGAGATATAGGCAGAATAATTGACCCAAACTGGCCAAACAGAGTATTCCATGACATAAATGTCATGCTCAGTATACAAGTGGGGGTTGATCGGGGAGAACATCTCTCTCGCTGGCATTGCTCTCTCTCTCTCTACCTTGCTGGCTCCCTTTCACTCCTTTGCTTAGTGCTCGGTTTTGTTTCTGTGTTCACTACTCGGGACCGGCCGTATTGGGTGGTGAGAAATAATGCATTGTTCATTTTGTATATTTTAGTATCCTTATATTTATTATTATTGTCATTTTCCTTTGCTATTCTAGTAAACTGTCTTCATCCCAACCAGGGAAAGTTGAGCAAGAAACTGTGTGGGTTGAGCAAGAAACTGTGTGGTGATCAGGGCTAAACCACCACAGTCTTTTTAGTGCCCAGCATGAGGCATGAAGGGGCCCAGCTAGATCAGTCACAAGATCATCAGACTTTAATCCAAGGATCCAAGTTTTGAGCCCCTAGTTAGGCCCAAAGAGTTGAGATAAGGACAGGTTTGAACAGAGTATGTTGAAAATAGATTTGTTACAAGCATTCAGTATGCCAATTTGGTCATCATTGGCCACAGTGATGTTTTATTTGCTCTCAGAGCTGTTTTTAGAGCTGTATTAGGCAGCATCCTGCTTGCCATATATGCTGTTTGTCAATGTTTATGCACAGCTTATCGATTCTGGAATTAAAGGTATCACTCTTTTGTGCTGTGTGGCACTGGCTGGTTTGGTGAGATCACTGGTAACATGACCAGTTTCATACTTGTATTCTGCGGTGGCAGGCAGCACACAGGGCAAAGCAGGAGCAACAGCTCCATCTGGGTATTTTGGGAGCCATCTCGTAGGTGTTTTTTGGAATTATACCTTTTGTTTTGGTCTGGGAAGCCAGTCCAAGTGGGGGAACATCTGTTTACAGCTTCTCCCACTTTGCCAAGTTAATTTCAACAGCTTTTGAGAATTTGAATACCCTTGGGATACCCCAACAACCGTGCTCACGCTGGCAGGTTTCTTGCAGCTATCTCAGATATTAATCTTGATCTTGATTAAGTTTAAATAACTATTTAAGAATACTGTGGCTGCCATAACCCTGGCAGCAGGCACTGCAGATACTCCAGTCCCCACTACAGAGCGCACCATCATCATATGCCAGCTCATTGGTAGTAATGAGTTGGAAAGACGATGAGGCACCACAAGTACATGCAGTGGCTAACCAACTCCAAAAATACGAAGACAATCTCTCTTCCCCGCTATGGGTCTGTGTTTCCACTGTGGAAAGACTGACCAAAAGATCCAAAAGCCTGTTTGAAAAACTATTTGAAAGACTATCCCAGGAGTTTCAGAAATTCAAAGAAGATAAGTGTTACCCCCCACCTGCATGGACCAGTATCTCAGCTATTAGAAGAGGAAGACTTCCCGCTGCTCAAGAAAGATGGTACATGTGGTGAGGTACCCTGTGGTTTACCTTGCATGATGAAGGAGAGGACATGAGGAAGTGGGATGGAAAGCCTACCTTGACTAGAGGGAGGCGTATGTGAGTTGCAAGGAAAAACAATCACAAATGGAGGTTCTCCCAAGAAAATTGCTACTCCAGTCTCCAGTGGGCAGTTCCCCAAACAGCATAAAAGGGCTGATATCACCTCTGATCCTACGAAAGGGACTTCTGATTCATATTTAAAAGAAATGACTAGCAAATACTATAAACAGGACTAGAGGGTCCCTGCCTCCAGACAGGAAGAGGAGAGAGACAACTGAGTTTACTCAACTGTATGGATTTGAAGGCCTGGCACATCAGACTCATAAGAGTAGACACCTAGAAGACACCGGTGCACAGTGTACCCTAATATGCTATAAAGGGGCATATGCTATAAAGAGGCATATGCTATAAAGGGGCATGCTATAAAGGGGCATGCTATAAAGGGGCAGAACCCATTTGTATTACTGGAATGACAGGAGGATCCCAACAGCTAACTGTATTGCAGGCTGAAGTGAATTTAACTGGGAATGAGTGCCAAAAGCACCCCATAGTGACTGGCCCAGACGCTCCATGCATCCCTGGTATAGATTACCTCAGAAGGAGGTATTTCAAGGACCCAAAATGATACCAGTGGGGTTTTGGTATAGCCGCCGTGGACATAGAGGAAATTGAAGAGCTGTCTACCTTGCCCAATCTCTCTCTTCTCTTGTGGGGATACTGAGGGTCAAAAAACAACAACACTGTGCACCAAAAGCAATATCGCACCAAGCAAGACTCCCTGATCCCCATCCATAAGCTGATTTGTCAACTGGAGAGCCAGGGAGTGATCCGCAAGACACACTTACCTTTCAACAGTCCCATTTGGCCAGTGCAAAATTCTAGTGGAGAGTGGAGACTGACAGTGGACCATCACAGCCTGAATGATGTTACACCACCACTGAGTGCTGCCATGCTGGATATCATAGATATATATCATAGAATCATAAAATCATAGAATCATAGAATGTTTTGTGTTGGAAGGGACCTTAAAGATCATATAGTTCAATCCCTCTAAATCATACAGTTGATCATATAGATCCACCCCCTGGATCATATAGTTCCAACACCTTCTACTAGATCAGGTTGCTCAAAGCTTCATGCAACCTGACCTTGAACACTTCCATGGAGGATGCGTTCACAACTTCTCTGGGCCTCACCATTCTCACAGTAAATAATTTCTTCCTAATATCCAGTCTAAATCTACCTTCTTTCAGTTTAAAACTGTTACCCTTCATCTTATCACAATACTCTCTGTCAAAAATTCCCTCCCCATCTTTCCTGGTGGCCCCCTTTAAGTACTGGAAAGCTGCTATAAGGTCTCCCCACAGAGTTCTCTTCTCTGAGCTAAAGATATGCCTCTTTTTTTTTTTTTCTTTGCTAGCTTCAAGGGATGTCATTACTCATATAAAAAGTGGGAATTGGCATACATTAGGAGAAAAGCACCACATAATATTTATACAGAGTGTGTTTCTTATTAGCACAGTTCAGGCATCCTCTTGGCCTCTTACTTCACTTCCTGCATATACGGAGCTAATGAAGAGTAAATGATGGTGACAGGTGGAAGCTGGGGTTTGGAAGGTTTATTTGCCATGACTTGGAGCTGCAGGACTGTGTGACTTCGGCAAATTTCCTAGGGTTATGTCAATAGCACAATTTATGATGAATTTCCCCATAACACATACAGCACCTTTTGAATGGCACACACAAATTCTCTGTAGCACTCTGGGTTTTGTTTTAATCTTATACTGTATGCTAGACATTGAGTCATCATTTACTAAAGCACATAAAACGGTATTCAATCTTTATGCTTCCGTAGATATACAGCTTTACAGATTAATGTTTTACTGATTCTTATTTTATTATCTTACCCATACAATGTTACACTGCATGAAACTGTTTCTCTTTACAGGAAATTGAGTTTGGATTGTGATTCATATTTGTAATTATTATCTAAATCCTTTCAATGACTCAAAATGACACAGCAAGTAAAAAAAGCCAAACCAATCTCCATTGCTAACATATTTGCCCCTTGTCTTGAATTTTTGGTAGTCCACTCTGGCATGGTAGTCCCATGAGTAAGAACTCCTTGCAACTTGTTCATACCTCTCTCTTCTCTGTGGTCAACAAATAATGACAACAAATTCAGCTGGGAAACATGTCTACAAAGTACCAACTGATGCAGGGATGGCTGAGGCATCCAACATTGCTGTGATTTAATGTACTAACATTTCACCCCAAGAACTTTAGTCATATCCCTTTAGTGTCTCAGTCTAGTTTCTCAATAGACAGATTTCTGCAGATTGGAGAAACTGCTCTGTCAAACAGTTTGAATCACAGTCTGAAACGAGGGTTGATCCGTGTCTTAGCATTGGGGAAGATATCATGTCTGATATGATACAGCCAACTCAGGAATGGGACACAGCAGCAGTGCAACATGAAGATTGTTTTTTCTAAATGCTGACACTTGTTAACCTCTTTCTTTCTGGAAAAAAAGAAAGGTGTACTTACAATTATACACACAGAATTCTTCCAAAAGCAACTAGTTTCAAATAAAGCTCACCAAGGCTACTCTCTGGATAGTGCATCTGTTGGTTACAGGATCTAGAATTCACAAAAGACAGGACCTTAGATCATTTTTTTTTCCTACTGGGAGCTTGGTTTCAGGATCTAGAATTCACAAATGACTGGATCTTAGATTTTTTTTTTTTTTTTCTTCCTGGGAGTTTGGTTTTAGCTACCTTAACGGTACCTAATTTTGAGAAGATGCTGAATTTTTTACTCTTGAAGCTGAGTCCTGTTACAGTGCTTCAGGCTATATATCTAAAAACAGTAATCAGGTAGTAGCTTCTTGACACCTTTTCTAAAATCATCTAGGAAACAAATGACTCCTCCGTATTGTAACAGAAGCTAACAGGTAGCGATTTTTCTGCAGGCACAAAGAAAGATGCGCTTCCTGCCCCAATAGACTTGCCAGCTGTTAGTAAATTGTGAGAAAGCCACTTAGTTACTCAGCATAGTAACCCTTTGCCCTTTGTCTCTCTGTGTAGCTATACATTTTCAGGGGTCTTCGCTCATGTCTAGAGTTCAGTTAAATCTGTTCTCTCTCATGCATCTTCAAGCCTTGTGTGGAAGCTGATACCTTTCTACAAAGCCATCATGGCAGTGCAGAGCCATAATGGCAGGCATAGCTGTAGAGATGACATTAAGGTCCTAACTTGTGCCTGCAGACTCCCAGGCACTAGCATGAGCAAGGAGGGAAAAAGCAGCTTGACTATCCAGCACAGTTGGTTCTCTGTGAAGAGGGGAGAAGAGGATAACCTTCTACTGATATTCTTGTAACCTGAAGACCTTGCACTATATCTTTGCCAATCAGTCTGGCACTCTTATTTTTCAGCTTTCGTATTAGCACATACATTTCAAAGAGTTTAAACACTGCCCTCTCAGACAACTTTTCTTCTAATCTGTCCCAAGCAGAGCCTTGAAGGAGGAGATTTTTCCCTCCAGGAAAGGACTAATAGTGTCATCTCTGCTCTCCTTGTTGACCCCACAAGACTGGAACAGCTTTTATCAGTAGCTCCTTCCCCATGAGAGACCATCTGAGTTCATCACAGAGAGAAAGTTAAAAGCCTGGACACTGATTTGATCTGGTCTGGTGGTCTTCTTTGCCCTTTCCATGGATCAGCATAGCACAGCTGGAATGTAGCTCTAATAGGCTTCAAAACATGTATGTAAGCTTGGTTTAGTATTTAAAAGCATGTGGAGCTCTGTATGTGCAGCAAATGACATGTAAAGGCAGAATGGTATTTTCCTTTGGCAGGAGAAGATGACATAGGAAGGACTGGGCTAGATGCTGAGGACTTAATGAAGCTGCTTCTGTATTGAGTTCCATAACTTAACAGAACATCTTCCCAAAAGGGAACCCAGTTGGAACTGAAAGTTTCAGCAGTTTTAATAAGCATCTCTCCTCCTCATAATCTCTTCCAGTGCAGTAAATTGTTCTTAAAAAAAAAGTGTTGAAAATCTCATGAGATCAGAATGACCTCAGACTTGTGGTGATGATTTTTTTAGTGGGAAGATTTGGAAGTAATTTTTATAGATAGTGTGAATATGTTTTAAAAAAATATTTTACTGGATATAAAATTTCTAATGAAGCAACTCAGATTCGAGTGGAAAACTATCTCAGTTTTAAGTGAAATTGCTGAATATTGTGGTTATAATTGAACATTAATTTTAAAATTTGTTCATATTTCTTTCCATATGTGCACTTTACTTTCATCCCCCACAGTGGGGATGAGCAACACATTTACTGGTGTCTTGGTTTAGCCTCACTTGGGACTAAGCACTAAGCAGCCACTCGCTCATTCTCCCCACCACCCAAGGGGAAAAGGTGGAGATAATATAATAAAAGGCTCAAGTAATAAGATAAGGACAGGGAGAGATCATTGGACAGTTACCATTATAGGCAAAACAGACTCAACTTGGGGAAAAAGAATTCCATTTATTAACAACCAAACCAAGTTAAGATAATGAGAGACAAACCCAGATCTCAGGAACACCTTACCCTACCCCTCCCCTCTTCCCAGGCTTACCTTCACTCCTGACTATCTCTACCTCCTCTCCCCTCTGAGCAGCACAGAGGGATGGGAAATGGGGGTTCTGGTTAGTTCATCACACATTGTTTCAGATGCTCCTTCCTGCTCAGTGGGAGGTATTCCTCACATTCATCCTAGGCTCCAGCATGGGGTCCCTCCCACAGGGAGAGTCCTTCATTAACTGCTCCAGTGTGGTTCCTTTCCATGGGGTGCAGTCCCTCAGGAACAGACTGCCTCAGTGAGAGCTCTCCATTGGCCACAGCCTCCTTCAGGCATCCACCTGCTCTGGTGTGGGGTCCTCCACAGGCTGCAGGTGTATATCTGCTCCACCATGGACCTCCATTGCTGAAGGCTGAAAAACAACAGGTGCTGATCGCTACCACCATGGTGCATCAGTGGCAATATTGCACCAACAGAGACCTATTTCCATCCATAAGCTGATTCGTCAGTCGGAAAACCAAGGAGTGATCAGTGAGACTCGCTCACCCTTTAACAATCCCATATGGCCAGTGCAAAAATCTAGTGGAGAGTGGAGGTTAACAGTGGTCTATCATGGCCTGAATGAAGTTACCTCACGACTGAGTGCTGCCGTGCTAGATATGCTGGAACTTCAGTATGAACTGGAGCCCAAGGCAGCCAAGTGGTATGCCACCACTGATATCGCCAATGTGTTCTCAATCCCTTTGGCAGAAGAATGCAGACCACAGTTTGCTTTCACTTGCAGGGGCATCCAGTACACCTGGAATCAACTGCCCCAGGGGTGGAAACCCAGCCCCACTATTTGCCATGGACTGATCCAGACTGTACTCATAAAGAGTAGAGCTGCGGAACACCTGGAATACATTAATCACATCATCATGTGGGGTAATACAGCAGAACACGTTTTTCAGGAAGGGGAGAAAATAATCAAAATCCCCCTGAACACCAGTTTTGCCATAAAATGGAGCAAGATCAAGGGTCCTGCACAAGAGATCCAGTTTTTAGGAATAAAATGGCAAGATGGATGCTATCATATTCCAATGGATGTGGTCAACAAAACAGCAGCCACGTCTCCACCAACTAATAAAAAGGAAAGACGAGCTTGCTTGGGTGCTGTGAGTTTCTGGAGAACACATATTCCAAACTACAGTATAGTTGTAAGCCCTGTCCTGGTTCTGGCTAGGATAGAGTTAATTTTCACCTGAGCTGGGAGATGAACCAGAGTTGGTGGCATGT
Organism: Tetrax tetrax; assembly: GCA_009806455.1. Classification (NCBI taxonomy): domain Eukaryota; kingdom Metazoa; phylum Chordata; class Aves; order Otidiformes; family Otididae; genus Tetrax; species Tetrax tetrax. The sequence goes on along the minus strand of WHYT01013865.1, from coordinate 35,706 downwards.
GTGGCTGGGAGACACAGCTGGGATAGTTTACTAATTAGCAAACAGCTGGGATAAGTTTACCCAAACTGGCCATTCCATCCCATGTGACATCATGCTCAGTATGTAAGGAAGGAGGGTGCTGAGGGGAATCTCTTGCTACTTGGATGGAAGCTGGGCATTAGGATCTGCTGTGAGCTACTGTGTTGTAAACTATATGCTTCAGTATTTTCTGTTATTAGGGTTTGCTTATTTGTTTTCCACTTCTGTTTTGTTTTCTTCCGTTATTCTCTTAAATATTTTTTTCTTCTCAACACGTGAGTTTTGCCTTCTTTTCTTTACCGGTTCTCCTCCCTGTCCCACTGGGGCAGTGGGCAAGAGACTGCACAGCTTAGTCCTGAGTGAGGCCAATCTATGACAGTCCTCGATGAAGTGACCTAGAACTGATTTTAGCAACTTACACCTGGCAACTTCCTTGAGATTGATGTCTTCAACCTGCAGATCATGGACAGCTGGTTACAGAACAATATCTCTAAGCATGTCTTTAATGTTGTGGCTGCTTCTATATAGAAATAGGCTCTGACCACTGGCAAATGTTCCTGTTTAAGCTTGGAGGAACATATCACAATTCTAGCAATAATATGATCTTTAATTTAAATATTTCATTATTTTGTAATGAATATGAAGTAGTGAATATGCAAAGTCAATACTTTGAATGAGGCATGACATCAATACTCGAAGTCCAAAGGGATTTGTAAAATAAGTCAATATCACAGGTCTACCCAAGAGCTTGTGATCTGATTATTTGGAATACTACTCCTTAAGAAAAAAAGACATATAAAAGCAAGGTTTAATAGAAATTAATTGGGACAGTAGAAAGCATAATCCTTTTTTTAATAAACTTAATTGATCTCAACATGGATTTACTATGATGCATTCAGATTAATGATTTTATGCTGTCACAGCAGTTCTTCATGATGTGAAAGAGCAACTCCACTGGATCATGCAGTAGTGGAGCTTGTTGCTCCGTTCTTACACTCACTCAGTCATGCTTAGCATATGTATGACTCGGTGTATGGAGTGCCTGTAGCATGCTATCTTTTGTACCTGTGATTTAGCAGGGTGAGTAGCAGCTCTCTTGCATTCAAGCTGTGTGACTGACAGCTTTACTTCACAAGGTGACACTTACTTGATGTGATTTCTTTTGTAGCTCTGTCCTTGAGCTTGTATTTTCCCTTTTTTTTCATTCTCTTACCATAAAATAACTTTTACACCTTCTGTCCAGCCATAAAGGAGACATGTGAACGGATAACGGTATCATTCACTCCATATTTTGAGCAGACGCAGGGTGACTAGCTGTATGAACTCACTCTTAGGCTATTGATTATGCTGCCCCTGTTATAAACCTTTTACACCTTATTTCAAGCTGCTCTGTGCTCAGTCTCATGGTGTTCCCACTACCCAACAAAACAGGCAATACAGACTCTTCTGCAACCTGCTCCTTCATTCCTTTAGATCTCAAACCCATAAAAAATGTTGCAACAGTTATAGCACCTGTTGCTTCTTGGGCTTGGCCCACTGCCATGGGCTGTCATACAAGTTTCATAAGTAGGAATGTTTGTATCTGTGAAAAATGTAGACACATGCATGGTTTATAGTTAAATAAGACATAGCAAGCAATGCATTATAGGGCAGTAACAACTACCCTCACTGCTGTGCATTGTCAAGATGACAAACTGGAAGTTACAGTATCTATCACACAGTCTCTTCTGTAGATCTGTTAGTCCTCATTATCATTACTGAATACAACTCAAATACTAAATTAAATGCAGTTAGGATGGGGAGAACTCTCAGTGCTTGATTTGATGTCAGCTCTAGGCCTTATGTTTATTTTAAGTTTCAGTATATTTTCTGTAACACAGAAGACATTTCCACAGGGAAGTCTATAAGAGTGCAGAAATTCACATATTGGGTTTTGGAGAAGGGGCAGTGGTGACTTTTTTTTTTTCAGAGATAACAAATTAATTTTAATTGGATAAATTAGAAGAATTCAGATAAAAATGCAGTCTATGTTTTCCCTTAATTATATAAATAATCATAATGAAGGATAGGCATGAATTTTTACCATGAGAGATGTTATCCCTGGTGATCTGTACTTTTTGTGTGTGTGTGCGCGCATGTGCATATTTAAGTGGTTTGACATGTATGTGAAAAAGTTATATCCTAACTCAAGTGATACAGGCATACAGGGGAAGAGTGTGAGGAGTCTTCTCCCGAGGAGGAAGGGGCAGCAGAAGCAATGTGTGATCAACTGACCACAACCCCCATTCCCTGTCCCCCTGTGCTGTTATGGGGGAAGGAGGTAGAGGGATTAAAGTTAAGCCCATAAAGAGAAGACGGATTGGGGGAAGATGTTTTTGAAATTTGATTTTGTTTCTCAGTATCCTGCTCTGGTTTAATTGTTAATAAATTAATTTTCTTCAATTTGAGTGTGTTTTGCCCATTACAGTAATTGCTGAATGATCTGTCCCTGTCCTTATCTCAACCCATAAGCTTTTCGTTATGTTTTCTCTTCCTCATCCCCCTGGGGAGGAGGGAGAGTGAGCGAGCAGCCATGTGGTACTTAGCTGCCGACTGGGACTAAACCACAAGAGATACAATTAGAATAATAAATTTCAGCACAGTTTATAGCCACAGTAGATGCGTTAATTTGTGCTTTGCTCCAGGCTAGTGTTTTCCAACCAATGACATCTAATTATATTAAGACTATTAGACACAAATTAAATATTTAGATATTTAATTCCTACTGAAATCACCGGGAGTTAGATTGCAAAATACCCTCAGTATACTGGGCTCTTTCTCTCAACATCTCACTGGCATACAGGAAGAAACATTTACTTTATGCAGTGTTTAAGATTACTCATGGATCACCTCAGACACTCTGGAGTTGATCCTTAGGTGGCAGCAATTGCCGTAGCTGCACTGAAGTTAATGGAGTTGTAACAATTTACACTAGTTGACAAATTGTCTCACAGAGGTTACAGCATAATCTGGCACCTTGGTCTCTGTACAGGTACTTAGAGAAATTGCTTGATTTTCAGAAGTATTGCCATTCTTTTATTCCTGCCTGTGCTGAACCTCAAGACAAGATTCAAAGCTCCAGTCCACCTTTCAAAATAAACTCTTTTAGTAGTTGTAACATGAGATATTTCTGTCCCCAAAGTTGAATTTTATTATAGCTGGGTATTGTTTTATTGGTCAATGTACATATGTGAAGTCTCTTAATTTATAGCACAGAGAAAGAAAAATAGACCCCGGGACCCAAGTACAACTGGTGTGAATTGCCACAGCCTGCCACAAATGCTTCCCCTTGTTTTGGGTCATGACACCAGTCAGTGGAGCCTGGCTTTACCAAGAGACTTTATGGATCTCCACATCTTATTATCTTTTAATCTTATTTTTATGTTGGAAGAGAGCATTCTTGTTCACTTTTTCTCAGCATTTAAAGTGTGTTGTAAACATATAGGAGCACGATAGTCCTATTTTAGCCAATATGTGAGAGATATAGCAGGATTTTTCTTCTTCATCATTCTTTATATTACTTATAATCAGCTAGCACATTTGAAAAATGCTTACAATAATACAGCTCTTGTCCTGCTGTACTGTGGAATGGCAAGCCTTTGGTTAAGGAAGAAAGCAGTTGTTCTGCCTCTTGCTGAGTAATGTCTCTGATGTTACCCTACAGGCAACAGGAAGGAGTTTTTTTCTTTTTTTTTTTTTAAGCATTTGGACTACAGATATTAAGGGGGATGCAGAGGAAGAGGAAGATGTTTAAAAAGGATAGCTTCACTCCCTTGTCTGAGTCATCTGTTATGTATGTCACTGGGCTCCCAAGCAGGGAAGTCAATTGGTGAAATTGGATCCATCTAGTTCTTTTTTTTTTTTTTTTTTTTTTTGAATGAAGTAAAGAGAATTTATCCTTGGGGTTGCAGAGGAAGATACAAAACATTTTGTTCCTTGATGTGGAGTATATGAGGCTGCTTGTGTTAACAGAGAAGCCATATACTCTCCAGTATCACCTTGCTGCTGTAGCAACATCTCTAGTCCTGCTGCAGGTTCTCGTTTCGAATCTCATTTTTGAGTGATATAAAGATATTTTGAAAAGATACAAAGTCAGAGCTGTTAATGTCATGCTCTTAGTGCTATAAAGAGTTTGTACACTCATTCTGTTTTATTTTTCTTTTGCTTTTCCTATTTGCAGGGCACAGGAGTCGTTACAGTCTGAATTACAATAAACTGACAGCAGACTATTACTCTGCATTTTTAACATGACATAATTATACTAAGTTTAGTGGTGCTATTATGGTTAAATTATTTTGTTCAATGCCTAAAGTCAACAACATCTACTTGTTGCTATTCAAAATGGAGAATAACCCAAGAATAGATTCATAGTGCTATAAGTAAATAAAATAATTTGCTACAAATTATTTTTCATCTCAGCAGACAGAGTAGTCTAAGAGTAGAAGATTTTTAAGAGCAGAGGGCAGTTGAAAAGCATGAAGATGAAAATATATTTCTTCAGGTTTAAAGAATTATTTGCTGAAAATAATATGCTGGGTTTTTTCTGGTACATTCAACCTCTCAGTCTGTCTCACGGAGTTCAAAGTAACGGTGTTCAAATGCAAGAAGAATTAGTTCAGATAACATAAACCAGGGTAGCAGCTGTAGTATAAATTTGTTCCTCCTTTAGATCAGCATTATGGAAACAACTGTACTACAGCTAAAACTGAAGAGGCGTGAAATTCTGTGATTTATATCAACTGGTGTGAAGTTACATGCATCTGTTAAGTGACCACCAACAGCATTTCAAAAGCACCAAAGTACCTCAGAAATTAACTTTGCTTTATGAATAGCATGCAAGTTCCTAAGTCATACTAGGACTTTAAAACCTTTTATGCATTGGCGAATGGTTAGTTGTAGCAACTTCTCAAGCTGACAGAGTGCTCTGAGTGATGGAAGAAATTAATGGAGTCTTGATTCATTAATTCAAATAATTTGGAATTAAAGCCAGCCTCTACCTCTTTTTTTCATGGGCATCCAGCAGATCAGATGATAAGGTATAGTCTGGGAGTGGTGGCATTAAAGACAAGCTGCTAGATATTTAGTGGAAATCAGGCAAAGGAAAGAAAAATTAAGAAAGTCTTCAAAAATTGTATAAACAAAAAGCAAAACTGGTACATTGTTCATATACTGTCTTGGAATCTAAGACTATTATTTGCCTTTAAACTGAGATTTCCAGAGAGCTTGATGTCCTCTTAATGCTGCCCCTAATGAATCTCAATATAATTGAGAAAGTAACCCATGTAGGCACAGAAGGTCCTACCTTGTGTTCCTTCTGCAATCCCATCCAGCCCTAATAAACTGGGATCTTGTGACATATATGAAGTCAGTCTGGTATCTTACTTTTTCAGTATAACTGAAAAGAAAATTTTCTAAGAAATTAGATGTGCTGGATAAATATGTTTCTTTTTTATTTTAGTAGTCTGGAGAGTGTTATTACTTTTCATTAATAATGTAAACTTATTTGAGGAAAACACTAATGTTTTCCAAAAAACATATAAGCATAAATTGCATTATTAAAGGTTTCTGTGCACCCTATTTGCAACTTTATAACCTTGATTGTATGTAATGCAGGATAAAATACTTTTGCTTTTACATGGGTAAAAAAAATACTTTTACTTTTACTTTTACTTTTACTTTTACTTTTACTTTTACTTTTACTTTTACTTTTACTTTTACTTTTACTTTTACTTTTACTTTTACGTGGGTCAGGGCAATCCCAAGCACAACTACAGACTGGGCAGAGAATGGGTTGAGAGCAGCCCTGAGGAGAAGGGCTTGGGAGTGACAGTGGACAAGAAGCTCAACGTGAGCCGACAGTGTGCCCTTGTAACCCAGAAAGCCAACTGCATCCTGGACTGCATCAAGAAAAGTGTAGCCAGCAGGTTGAGGGAGGTGATTCTGCCCCTCTACTCTGCTCTCATGAGACCCCACCTGGAGTACAGTGTTCAGTTCTGGTGGAACACTGGAACAGGTTATTACCCAGAGAGGTGGTAGATGCCCCATCCCTGGAAACATTCAAGGCCAGGTTGGATGAGGGCTCTGAGCAACCTAATTGACTTGAAGACATCCCTGCTCCTTGCAAGGTGGTTGGACTAGATGACCTTTAAAGGTCCCTTCCAATCCTAATGATTCTATGATTATATTTTGATGATGAAGAAAAGAGATTTTCCAATATTGAATAGTGCTTTATGAGTAATTCCTCTGAATTTGGTTGGTTCTTTATTACTGAAAGAAGTATGTATGTATTTTTCACTGCTTCTGTTTTAAGTTGAAAGAAGAAAGATCCCCAAGCCAAATTGTCAAAACTTATTGTCTGAAGGGGCTGAGTACTTTTAACCTTCGATCCAAAGCGCCTTTATCCAAAATGCTATCTAGGAAATGCAGTGAAACTGTTGACAAACAAAACAAAACTTAAATCAGTCTTACTAAAATAGCCTCTTTGTCCTCAACTATGCTTTCCCTGACACAGTTGTTCAGAAATTGCATTTCATGCACACCCCAGTCAGAATACATCACTGTGTACAAGTAGTCCCTACTTCTGGAAAAAAGCTATAAGAAGGCAAAGGAAAACAATTTTCAATACTTCTTTATATATCATGCTAAAACAAACAAATAAACAAAAAAAAAAAAAGCAAAAAGGCAGAAGCCCAGGGTTTTGCTCCCTTTTGGAAATCACCTTGTAGAGATCAAAATTACAAACAGCAGCAAATATACATCATTTTTACAGAGATAAGAAGCTGCTGTGCTACTCCATAACAATAACCAAAACTAGCTTTGTGATGGCATGTAAATCACTATCCATAAACACAAGACAGCCCAAATTCCCAGTTGTGCTTTAGTAAAATGGGAGCAGAAGCAATCCCTAATGAGCATACATAATCCGGAGACACAGGCACTGCTATACAGCTGGGCATTTGATAAGATAAAAGGAAATAAAATCTGAACCCTTATATACAATTAAGTATGAAAGGAAGAGTATGTTCCTCAGCACACCACAGTTATATGTTCTAATCAGAGAATATTAATAGAAGTTATGATAGTTTATTTAACTTAATTCAGTTCTTAAATCTAGGTCTTTGGTTTTTGAAACAAGTAAAGCAGTCTTTGTGAAGGATGTTAAAAAAAAAAAAAAAAAAAACAAACTTGCTATCCTATGGACAAACGGAAACTGGAATCACAGGATTTTCTTCTTACATCAAAACTCACAAAATTCAAAGGTCTAATCATATCCAGGCTCTTGTCCAGCAGACTATCTTTCAATTTGAAGCCCTTTAGAATAGAACAGGCCTTATTTTTTTCTCCTTGTCATTTCAGACTGATTGGGAATTACATACACATTTGCCAAAAAAATGACTAGATTAAATGTGTCCTCTTGCTCTTTCCTTCCTGACTTATTTCAGGTTTTTTCATTGTTTCCAGTATTCTGAGTCTTGCATTGCGGTGGATTGACCTTGACTGGTCTCCAGGTGCCCATCAAGCCACTCTGTCACTCCCGCTTCTTCAACAGGACAGAGGGAGAAAATAGGATGAGCTTGTCACTTGAGAAAAGAACAGAGAGATCACTTACCAGTTATCCCCACAGGCAAAACAGACTTGACTTGGGGAAATTAATTTAATTTTATGTCAATTAAACAGAGTAGAGTAATGAGAAATAAGAATAAATCTTTCCCCCTACCCAGAGGCGAGAAAGGGCTTCTTCCCAGAGCTTCTTCCCAGGCTCAACTTCACCCCCAACTTTTCAACCTTCTCATCAGAAGTAGTGCATGGAGATGGGGAATGGGGGTTATGGTCAATTCATAACAGTTTCTCTCTGCTGCACCTTCCTCCTCACACTTCCTCTGCTCCAGTTTGAGTTCTCTCAAACAGGATACAGTCCTTCATGGACTTCTCCAATGTGGGTCCTTCCCATGGGCTGCAGTTCTTAATAACTGCTTAATAACTGCTTAATAACTGCTCCAGCATGGGTCCTTCCCATGTGATGTAGTCCTTCAGGAAATGACTGCTCCAGCATGGGTCTCCCATGGGGTCACAGGTCCTGCCAGAAAACTTATTCCAGCATGGACTCCTCTCTGTGGCCCACAGCTCCTGTCAGGATCCTGATCCAATGTGGAGCGTCCACGAGGTCACGAACTTCTTTCAGGGCACATCCACCTGGTCTGGCACAGGGTCCTCCACAGGCTGCAATGTGGATATCTGCTCCACCGTGGACCTTCATGGGTTGAGGATGTACAACCTGCTTATCCATGGTCTTCACCAGGGATTGCAGGGGAATCTCTGCTCTGGTGCTTGAAGCACCTCCTCACTCTCCTTCACTGACCTTAATGGCTGCAGAGTTGTTTCTCTCACATATTCTGACATATTCTGAAAGCAATTTTGAATTTTTTTTTTTTTTAATCAATATTAAAACCTTAGAGTTCGTTGTCCATTAAACAGATATCTATTTTACAAGATCTAAGCATTAGCTATCCACTTCTGCTGGAGTTTAGGCACTTTACAATTACAGTGACTGTACTGAAACACTAAACTTCAAGTGTTCATTCAAAATGTATCATTCAAAATGAACTGATGTTTTAAAACAATGTTTTGTCAGTGTCTTGGTTTAGCTACAGTCAGCAATCAAGTACCACACAGATGCTCAATCACCCTCCCTCTCCCCAGGGGACGAAGGAGAGAATTGGGAAGAAAAGAAAGGTCATGGATTGACAAGGGCAGTTTACTAGGACGGCAAAAAAAAAAAAAATTATATATATATATACCTAGCACTTTAGAGTGTCTCAATAGATAAGTGGCAAAACATCTGTAGGATTTAAGGAATCCATCACCAACAAGAAAAAACAGTCACATCTTTCCTCTTACATAGCCATTGTCACTAGCAGTACGTGGTACATAGCAGAGGGAGAAACGACTGCTTTGTAACCTGCACTTGGTTTGGACAAATTTCTGAAATACTTGTTGCCTGAGTTATGAGTCTGTTCTCAACTGGAAACTACAAGTTCACCAGATGTGCATCTGGCAATTTGCACAGTGGGCTCATTTTTCTAACCCAGCTCTCTTAGCTGCAGGTAGTGCTGCAGATAGCTTGTGAGAAAGACATAGTTACAATGTGAGATACTTGAAAAAGGTGGCTAAGAACCCAGACCTTGAAATTAAAAAAAATAACCAACCAAATAAACAAAAAAACAGTAAAGTATACTTCATAGACCTTATTATCAATAATGAAACATACAGCCCGGCTAACATAAAGTGTAAAAAAAACATTGCTCGTATTACTTTGCCTCCAGGGAAAAGAGAGAGAACAAACAGCATAAATAAGTAGGGCAGAAGGAACCTGTGAAGGCTTAATACCTCCCTGTTCTGTGCCTGGGTCAACACATCTCACTCCTTTTGTGTTGTGAGTCTGATCCAATATCCTGTTTCTTTACCATATCCCAAGACACTGCAAAGGTGAGCAATTCATTTAATTTACGTGTAGGTTTGCATTTGTTGCTGCTACTGTCCTACACTGCCTTGAATCTGGAAAGACTGTGGCTATTCCGACTACATTTTTGCTTTGGTAGAAAACCTTGGTCAGAGGCGACCTGCTGAAATCCAATCTGCAAATAGACCCAAGTTAGTAATCTGCATGGTTTAAACCACAGTGTAAATGTTCATGAGCTGAATATCATTCTCACATGCCTAAGTATCCAGTCAGATTTAGCTGTTTTCTTGAAAAGTTCTTCACCTTCTCTGTGCCTGCTCCACTGACTCTCTCTCACCATCAAGTATCAGGTCTCTGCCATCTAGGCATGTTAGTTGCACTCACATGACCAAATTCCTGCTAATTTTGATGTTCAGTGATACTGGGAACTCATTTTACATGGTATTTGTTTTATCCTTGTGTTTGTTGCTGTACACATCCTCAGATGTGTACCATCTCTGCTTTCTGTATGCTTCCTCTTTGAGTTTCAAGTCATTGAAGATTTCCATTGCTCCTGTAATGTTTATTAACATTTCCTTCCTTCTCAGGTGTTGAGGAACTTGCCTTTGTGTCTTTTACTACAGTAGCCAACTCACCTATGCTCTTTTTTTTTTCCTGAGTGACCCTAGTTACCAAATCCTGGTGTATGAGATCTGCTTTTCGCCAGGTCTGGTGTCTTATCCTCTGCTCAAATTTCTGAACTCCATCACTTCGCAGTCACTGTTGTCCAAATTGCCTCTTCCTTTCAGGTCCCTCAGGCCACCCAACAAAAGAAACTATATTAGGAACCCACCAACTGAAAAACACTGCTCTGTAACCCGCTGTATTGTTTTCCTAGCAGCTGTCTCTGGACTTGGTGATATATGCAGTCTTAAAGCACTTACAAAAACCTCCTGTATACGAGGGTGAAGGGGATTGCATATGAACTTGCACAGAAAAAAAAGCAGCAAAACACTAAATGTCCAGCAATTATCTTACTGCTGGGAAGCTACCTTCATCTGTGCTTTTGAGGATACCAGACTTTATGACTCCAGTGCCATGTAAACGGGTCCTCTGCTTCAGGACTAATGGGCAAAGGCATAACAGCTATAAATACGGAAGGGGAATTGGTTCTTAGATAGCCTGTTAATCTGGAAATGAACTGGTTTACTAGTTTTTTTCACCTGGACATTATGGACATTATTATGAACTATTACAAATTAATTATAAGAGATGGCTTATTTGACAGGTGCACAAACAGAGAAGGGAAGTTGCTAGAAGGCAAAAAAACCCCTAAAACTACAAACCCAGCTGTGGAGCCTTATAATGCTTTTGACAGGTTAGCTGTAATTTTCCAGCTCATCAGTTGAGGTTCTCCCCTGCTTCTTCCATGTGCTGGGAAAAAAAAATTCCTCAAACTCAACTAAGGCAGATGCTAATGAACCCTGAGAAGCAGGACAAAATGGCAAGATTCTGTGAAAGGAGAAGTGGACAAGGACAGAAAATGACTATCCAGAAAAGAAGGGGGAAAAAAAAGCAACCTGAATGACATTGGTAACTAAATTAAAAGAAAGGCCTTAAAAAAATAAAGCTGTCAATTTAAGCTGACAGTCTTCCAGCATGAGGATGCCTTTCTAAAAAGTCCCTTTAGGAAGTTCTTTGCCTCCCTTCCTTTGCCACCTCCACTGTAAAAGCTCCATATATTCCCTTACAGAGTTTGCCACCCTCCAGCTGCTGTCTCCATGTGGGACTGCTCTGGATACAAGGTTGCTGAAGTGCTCAAGGCTTTTTTTTTTCTTTTTTTATTACTTTTTTTGATTTTTAGAGAACATGGAAAGAATCAGTAATTAATGCAAAACATTTATTTTAAATTACAGCTTCAGAAAAATCCCACAGTTTAGTCTATAAAGCTATTGGATGATTGATCACAGAAAAAAAAAAAATAGGTATAATTACTTTGAAAAATCAAAGTTCCAATTATGTGCTAGCTGGCAGCACTTCCAATTAGCAAACAAATCCCCAGCATTGCCAAGCATGCAGTTTGCGTGACAGTGTGTTCAGAAAAAACACGTCCCTTTACAAGTGTGCCATAAAGGTGGATTAATGAATATTCATTGTGTGTACACGTCCAATTTGGTAGTGATATGTTGCAAAATTAGTAATTCTGTCCCAGGGTGAAAATATGGAAGCGTTACAGTGAATAAGAACTGATATGCATTAAATCAGGCCACACCAGGAATGAAAATAAACAGAAAGAAAGAATGCAGAACCAGTCTTTCAGTGAGAGACACATATTATTAGATAGTGTCATAAAATTTTGCAATGGGAAGGAAAACTAAGGTATCACAGATAACTGTTAATTCTGTAATTTCCAGACTTTCAAGTGCTGAACTGTACAATGGAATGTCCTTTTAATGGAAAATTATCTCTACAATACAATACTGCAAGATATTCAATACCCCTTTGTATACAAATGAAGCAGATTCAGCCTTGGAATTAACATCTGTTTGGGGGAAATTATAGGATTACAAAAATAAAGTAGTCTAGTGGCTAATCACAGTCAGGAATTAATGTGCTGAAGTATCATTGCTGAAACCTGGAGGAAAAAAAAATCGTGACAATTTCTGACACTTGCAAGACCATCAGGAGACTGAAGCTATTAAAAGACTTCACTGAAGGACATTCTATGCAACTCTAAGGGGCTTTTGTGCTAGAAGACTTGTTATCTGGAGGTCACTTTCAGAGTCTTTTTCATCTCCTTCCTAGCATGAAATAAAAGACCAGAGAGAGCTACTTTCCTCAACCATACCTCAAACATTTACAGGGCAAGACCCTGAGTGTTTTACTAAGTATGGAGCTGTGCAAAGGCTGAAAGGAACAATTCTTGCACCCTGGATCATTGTTCAGTCCTCTACTCCCAGGCAGACTACATGCCGGATGCTTGCAAAACATTGCCAGCTGTATGCCCTCCTTGTACACAAATACACCAATACAGCAGGAGAATAACTGTGTTATTCTGTAGTTTTCAGAGAGGCACTCTCAAGGCTCTGTTAGTTGTCATGTTCATTTCCCTTCATTTGGCACATGAAGAACAAATGTTTTCCAAAATTAAGCTTTTTTTAACAGAAGTAAGGTTTAGCCAAACAGTTTTGGTTGGTGGTGTGGGGTTTGTGCTTTGTTCTGTTTCTCAATAGTTTAAGATTTGAACAAAAATATTTCAGCTGACAAGCATTTTAAATGTAAAGCTTTGAGGCTTGAGTGATGCTTTGCTCCAAAACTGCAAGAGCTTCTGCCCCCATCTTAGAAGTTCATGACACTTTCTGGTTGAAATGCTGTGACCATGTGCTAGCTGCTTGGCTTCCTGAGAGAAAGTCACTTTGCCTTTGAAAAATCACCCTTTGAATTGTTGACATGGAAGCTGTTTCTTTTCAAAGTAAAAATGACAGTATTAATACTGGAAAAGAAACACAAACCTTCTGTATTTTTCCTACTAGGAGAAATGAAAGTGGACATTTCTTTGCGCCCTAAATGCTGGAGCATCTTTCCTGCTGTGAAGCACGAAGTCTTCTCTACTGCTATTGTGCAGTAAGATACTTTGAAGAAAATAAAGGAGAATGGTACAGTGTGAGTGAAAATTTTAAAAAATATTGTCTGCATAAGATTCAAAATATCATTGTGGATCAAACTTATTTCATCAAAAACTTTGGCTCCTAGTGAGAGGATTTGTGCTTTGTCCTATCCCCTCACTTTTCTGAGAACAAATATCCAGTTATTGGGAGGGAGAAATTTTGTGTTTTCTAGCTTGCTGAACAGACATATTTATTTCAGGACAGCGGGACTAGCCTTCATTCTTAGCCACTTTGGATATTCTAAGGAAAGTTCCATCTGTGGACTGATGCCACATTTGCTTCTATGGAGCTTGAACTGATTTGGCATTTTGGAATTAAAAGTTTATTTTTCCCTTCATCCCAACTTATAGCCAGTCAATTCTCTTAAAATATGGGAATTTTAAAGGAAGAGTAGATTGCTAACTAACTATTAGGGGTAAGGACACTTTAGATCAAAAAGTAGTTAACTTTTCTTAGCCACTTACATGTTCTCCAGTTTTCTTTTCCAGTAAGTCTGAATAACGAACATACTTCAATAAGAAACTGGAAAGTGGTAGTATATATATTTGGGAAGATGGTGGGAGGGTTGGGGGACTGAGAAGTTTTTTGCAGGCAAATCAGAAAGCAGCAGAGCAAAGGAGAGAGGGTCGCAGTCAGAAAGCTTGGAAGCAAAACAAAAATTTTTACTGGTAATAAGTTGTACCTCTTCTTGACTTGCTGCTATTTGAAACTGTACACAGTGTTCAAATGTTTCACTTCATTCTATTTAGAACAGAGCAGGAGACATAAGGGAGGAAAAGGAAATTGGGTTTGAATCCACCTTGGCAAATGCAAAGCAGCATCAAGGTGTAAGCCCGACCTCAAAACTTGTGAGCAAGTCCTTTCAAGGTTGCTTGCACAATCATTTGATTTGACAGCAGACACACTATTCTATTTTGTAGTTTGTTTTAAATTCCACATTATTTCAGTGGCATTTTAAACTGTTTTGTCACAATTTAACTTCAAAATTACTTGTATAGAATCAGTATATATGGGGAACAAACAGGAAGAGCTAGAGATGTGTGCACACATGCAGGGCTATGACCTTGTTGGCATCACGGAGACATAGTGGGATGACTCCTGTGACTGGTGCAATGGGATGGAGGGATACAGGCTCTTTAGGAAGGACAGGCAGGGGAGACAAGGCAGGGGTGTTGCTCTCTATGTCAGCAACTGGTTGGAGTGCACAGAGCTCTGCCTGGGATGGAGGAGGAGCTGACAGAGAGTTTATGTGTCAGGATTAGAGGAAGGGCAGGAAGAGGGGAGTTTGCTACAGGCTTAGATGTTTAACAAAGAACAAGAATAGAATTTAGTCCTGTGTAGAAGCACAAAGAAAAAACGAGAAGGAGATCTCCAATATGCATCATGGATTTGGAAAGGAGACTTGTGCTAGCAGGCAGGGGGACGACAAAATTTCACAGCTTGACTGCTGTCAGCAGCAACATTTGGAGGCTTCTGCAGCATCAGCATTGACATTGAGTCAGCCTGAGTTGGAAAGGCAGTGTCCCTGGGTACCACTCATGGAAAACATGGTTTGTGGCAGGCCCACATTTGACCCTCTTTCTGCAGTACCTACTCCAGCAGTTCCCCTGCCATCTAGGCTATGACAGCCCTGTGCTTCTCCATCTGTATAGGAATCTTATAGTCATTCAGATCCATCCAGGGGCATGCATGCATAACTCCACCTCATCTACAGTGCTTGTAAGATGACTGAGGGGTGGGGGAAGAATGTTTCTGTGAAAGCCTGATCAAACTGGGATGCCTCATTGTAGCATCTGTCCCACCCAAATGTAGACTAGCTGCCTAGTGCTAAGCAATAATACGGCAATGCTGCCTTGAAAGGTGGTCGATGTCCCATGCCTGTCACTGTTTAAGAAGCATTTGGACAATACCCTTAATAATATGCTTAACTTTTGGTCAGCCCTGC
Source organism: Tetrax tetrax (assembly GCA_009806455.1). Taxonomy (NCBI): domain Eukaryota; kingdom Metazoa; phylum Chordata; class Aves; order Otidiformes; family Otididae; genus Tetrax; species Tetrax tetrax. The sequence continues at coordinate 20,597 of WHYT01013865.1, read as the reverse complement.
AGTGGTCAGGCACTTGGACTAAATGTTTAGTTTAACTCCCCCCACATACACATGCTTTGCCTTGGTCTGCATTTGAAGTGATGGCAAATTCACTATCTCCCACCACCAGGAGATGTTCAAATTATTAACTATCCTCTTAAATAAAGAAAAAGACAACACTCTGTTGTTATCTGTACCTTTAATTTCAGATTGGCTACTATTTAGCTTCAGCCTCCATCCACTGATTCTTGTTAGACTTTCATCTGCTAGATTAAAGGATTTTCTCCTATAGGAATTTATGTTCCTGCACTTGGGAACATCAGACTTTAAAATCATAACATAAGGAGCACTGAACACTGCTGTATTTTGTTTAAGAGAGGATGGACTTATAAAATACCCCGGCTGATGTGACCACTTTTCACAAAGAAAGAGTGAATAAGACTGATGTCCTCTCTTGGCAAAAAAAAAAAAAACAAACCTGAAGAACTAGCAGCAGCAGTGCAAGCCTGGGGAACAGTGATTTCTTGGCATTTTTGAAAGGACTGGATCTCGTCCCTTTCATGCAGAATTAACTTTAAGGTACTGCTTGTTTAATAGCAAATATCCCAGGCAAGCACCAGTGCCTTCAAGACAGTAGTTAACTGAGATATTCAGTAGAAAACGGTTGTTAAATGTAAGCTATTAATAGAGGAGCCCAGAAATAAAATTAACTCATTACATGGATGAAGAAAGTAAAGAAGAAAGCAGAAAGCCTGTTATATGTTTGGGCACATAGATCTAGTCCATTTTTCAGAGATGTTATTCTGGAAGGGCTGAAAGTATTCTTGTTGGGCATATATAGACAGCACTATTTTTATTACAATGAATACATATCAGCTTATCAAGCAGGATAAGCAAATTTCTTTTGATGGGAACCCCTTCAGGTTTTTTTCAGTGTCCATCCTACTTGCATCCAACCATCCATTTGGCTTGCAAATTATCATAGAATCATAGACTCATAGAATTGTTAGGGTTGGAAGGGACCTTTAAAGGCCAGCTAGTGCAACCCCCTTGCAAGGAGCAGGGACATCTCCAACCAGATCAGGTTGCTCAGAGCCCCCATCCAACCTGGCCTCGAATGTTTCCAGGCGTGGGGCATCCACCACCTCTCTGGGCAATCTGTTCCGGTATTACACCACCCTCATTGTAAACAATTTTTCCCTAATGTCTAATCTGAATCTACCTCCCTCTATTTTAAAATCATCACTCCTTGTCTTATCACAATAGGCCCTGTTGGAGAGTTTCTCTCTGATCAATTCTAGTTTAAATCTCTCTCGATCAGTCCCACCAGCTTAAGCCCAAAGGCATCTTTTCCCTGTCGGGACAGGTGAATCCTGTCAGGCCCCAGCATACCTTGTGCCTCAAAGTCTCTTCCTTGGTTTAAAACCTCAAAGTTTTGGTGCAGGCACCAGTCCTGGAACTTGTCTATTGATATCCTGGGCTTGCCTGTTTCTTCGGAAGTTTCCCTCCATTACTGGCCAGATTGAGGAAAACACTACCTGTGCTCCTGAATTTTTTAGCATTCTTCCCAGGGCTCTGAAATCTCTTTTGATTGACCTCAGACTTTTTGTTGTGACATCATTAGCACTCACTGAACAGGAATGGATAGTAGTCTGAATGCTCTCAGTCTTGTAATGTCCCTAATTCAGGCCCCAGGGAGGCAGCAAGCTTCCCTGAAAAGAGGATTGGGTCTGCAAAAAGGTGCTTCTATTGCATGCAAGAGGAAATCACCAATGACTATGACTTGCTTCTTGGTGCTGGTCTTAATGCAGGTTTTGTTGTGAGGGGTTGGTCTCTCTGACCCTGGCAAGACCGCTTGCATGGGTTCCTCCTCTGTCTCATTATGCACTTTGTCTACCATACCCAGGGCTTTGTACCTGCTCCAGGGTCTGTCGGAATCCAATGGGCTGGTTGTTTTATATGTTGTCATATTTCAGCCCCAATCTGGACCAGACTACGCAGTCTCTCTCTCACTCCCTCCACCCTCCAAGAGAATAGGGAGAGATAATGTAAGAAAAACAGCTCAAGGTTTGAGATAAAGACAGGGAGAAATCCTTAAAGTTACCGTCACGGGCAAATACAGACTCGACTTGGGGAAAACTATTCACTTATTACTACAACTAGCAGGATAATGAGACAGAGGAACAAGATAAACCTGCTCCACCCCTCCTTCTTTCCGAGCTTAACATTTATCTCTACTACCTTCCCCCCCGAGCAGCACGGGGGGGAAGAGGGAATGGGGGTCGCGGTCAGTTCATCACACTTTGTTTTACGCCGCTGCTTCATCATCGGGGGAAGAACTCCCCACATCCCTCCCCTGCCCCAGTGTGGGGTCCCACCCATATGCTAAAGTCCTTCATTAAACTGCTCTGGCGTGGGTCATCTCTTCCACAGAGTAGAGTCTCTCCAGAACAGCTGTCCCAGCGGGCCCTCCACGGGCCACAGCCACATTCAGGCCTCCACCTGCTCCGGCGTGGGCTCCTCCACGGGCTGCAGGTGAATCTCTGCCCCTCCGTGGACCTCCATGGGCTGCAGGGGGACAACCTGCTCCACCATGGTCACCACAGGCTGCAGGGGAATCTTGGCCAGGAGCCACATCACTCCTCCCCCTCCTTCTTCACTGACCTCGGCGCCTGCAGCCGTTCCTCATAACAGGCTGGCAGACGCCTCTCAGGATCCTTTTTACATCTTATTCACTTCTCATCTCCTCTCCACTTCTTGCAGCCAGGCCAGGCCCGAATTGGGCCCAGTCGGCTGCCCGGCGGGAGGCCAGAGGGTGAGGCCTGCAAGGCCCACAAGGCTTGCGCCTCCCCCTCTCTGCCCCCGCTCAGCTGCTTCACATCTTCTTCCTTTTTTTTTTTCTGTTTTTCCCCTTCTTAAATATGTTATCGCAGAGGCGTTATCACGGGACATTCTGCTACCAATTGGCTTGGCCTTGGCCAGCAGCGGGTCCGCCCTAGGCCCGGCCGAGCCCACTGAACAAAGGGGAGCGACTTCTAGCAGTTTCCTACAGAAGCTACCACCTCAGGCTCCCCCTCACTAAACAAAACCAGAACAGATGGACTCTAAAAACTCTGTACCCATATGTGGCACACTGAATTTTCTTTACTGAGAGCTCTTTCTGAAAACTGTACCTAGGTTGACTTCAGAAACACCATTGGTTTCATTCCAGTCTGTAATTTGCTCAAAGGTGTATCACTTCCCTAGGCAGAAAATGCCTAATGCCAATCACAATCTGTTACATCCAGGTTATCGTGTCCCAAATAGTCAAAGCAATGACAATAATAGTGATTGTAGTCATCATGCAAACATGCTGGGTAAGGCCAGCATATTTTAGCCTGCTTAAGTCTGCCATGCTGCTGGGTGTAGGCTCTGCCCCTTGCTGTCTTTTCAATTTGTCTAGGCTCAGTTGCTCAAGGAATGCCGTCTGTTCAGACAAGTATCTCCTCATCCGTGCATATCCCTCGTATGTTCCCTCCCTCTACTTGCTGTTGTCTCTGCTGGTGCTTCTCAAACTATTCTGGTGTCCATTTCAATCCTACTGCTCTAGGAACTAGAAATACTCCTGGAATTCAGATTTGGAATCTGGAAAGACAATTATTGGGCAGAAACAGATGATGTTTCTTCATGGTCAAGGACACACAATCCTTGCTTAATAGCCCATACTCTGAGCCCCTGGTGTAAGTCTGCACCAGTTCAGAAAACATTACCACAAAGGACATTTCCTCAGAGGCAGTGTTAAGTAGAATAGACGAGGTTTACTTGCTTCCATAGGTTGGAAGAGGTGATTTGTGCCAGAAGGTTTGTAGATTATCATCTGGATGGAGTAGGATACAGCCTACACCAGAATATGCCTGCTCTTTCCCCAAAGCCTTTGTCTCCCAGCCTTAGGATAGGAAGAAAAGCAGGGTTGCACAGGCAAGGGGTAGTTTCTTCTGCTTCCTGGCCTGGGCACTGTCCAGAAAAGCTTCCCCATTGCCCAAGAATTCCTGTGGTATCTCCTTTCCTTGATAGGTTGGAGCTTTTATGTTCTACTGAACCACATAGGAATTAACTTTAAAGTACTGGCAAGGAAGCTACATAATTGTAATATTTAAAAAAGGCTCACTAGATGCTTTTTTATAGGGAGAATATTAAAAATTCGTTTGGTCTCTGCAAGTGAAATAAAGATGGCCAGGTGATTCCCTTGACACCTTGGGTAACTCACAAAGCTGCCAGAGTGTTTACCTACATATACTTAGTGAGCTGGCTCTGCTCAAAAAGGGGGAGCAGTATTTTGTCTCTGTATGATACAAGAACATGACATTCCTCAGCAAAGAAACACAATAGCACAGCAAGGGAGGGAGGAAATATGAGTTTAATTTACAGGTTAAAAAAAAAGAAGAGATGCAAATATAGGCAGAGGCTTTCTGATGCAAAATGTCCCATTGCCCCTTTTAGGACATGGTGAATGCAGAAAGCTTCCAGAAGGCATGTGGAAGATGAGTCTACCAGCAGAAACACACAAGCTCCCAGGAGGAAGTTTGGGTTTTCTAGGCCTTCTATATACATTTTTAGTGCCAGAAAAAACTGTTGTGATCATCTGTTCTGAGCTTTTTCCAGTCTCTGTCTAGGAAAGAGGAAGCAGATAGAAGAGGTTATGTGAATGCAGCCAGCACTCCAGGAGGTGTGTTGATTCAAACTGTTGTTTAAGGATGTCGAAGAGCACTTGTCTATGTTCTGAAAAATAAAATAAAAGAATATATATATTTTTTAAAGCAAATAGAAGAATTATTTTGGTAAATTTAGTTGGGGGTGCTGCAGAAGAGCAATAATTCAGGGAGAGTGAAGGGAGCAGTAAGCACTATCTGGCTGAAAGATGGGACATCAATTAAGAAATTTTAGAAGAAGCACACTTACTCTCTCAGACCCAAAGAGGGATGGTAGGTCAACAATGATGTCATGCAAAATGATGTGGTACAATCATTCTGGCACAAGTGCTGAAACCCATCAGCTCTGGAAGTGGAAGCAACCTCAGTGGTGACAGATCTTGCTGAGATCTGGCTTGGTGGCCACACATGCCTGTTATGCTACCTCCTGGGACTGGAGCTAGCATTTTTGCATGGCACTGCACTGTATAGAATAGGTTCTGTGTTCAGAGCTAGCTCAGGTATCTCTAACACACCACTGTGTAGACAAGCTGTATATTAACACTCTTTTGGTTGGGTAATTTAAAGCTCAGGATGTAGAACTGTCTCAGCAAATGAATCCATGTGCTATACTGCTACAGCCCAGGAAGACTTTCTGGTAGCTGTTTGTTCTTGACTACTAGGTTTGCTCTAAGCTATCCCTTTGACACATGCCTGCAATGTGTCCTGTCCGCATCTGTGGCATTTTTGCTAATTCTGATTTAGGGAATATAGGTTGGAGGGACAATGTGGCCTGTACTGAAATAATCTTTCTCTCCTAACAATAAAATAAAACAAACAAACAACCTCACAACCTCTCTTCCTGCTCCCCCAGCTCAACAGTTTTAGAATAATTTATTATATTATAGTTTTTTTCTTGTAGATGTTAAAGTCCAAATGTTCGAATTTTCTTACAAAATGGTATTGCACCCAGCACAGGAACTGTGGATTTGGACTTTTTGTTCTGATAGATGAAAATGAATACATCCTGCATGAGAAGACTATAGTTGTTTAGGGACAGCTGCTTATATTCACTAGGACAAGCACAGCATTTTTTTCAACCACCATGTATGCTTAGTGCTCTAAGAAAATCTAATTTGTCAAAAGTGAAGAAAATTAGAGTCAAAACTGACTGGAAGAAGAAAAAAAAGAATGAAATTTGGGGGTTGTTTAAGAAAAAGTATTTTGAACACTCAAAATGACTCGTAGCTGTGCTAAACTGCATCCATGTTTGAAGGCAATGAATAGAAATTTGAAAGCAGTATATAAAAAAATAAAGAGCTACACAGATAAAGTGAAATACCTTACAGAATAAGAGTTAAAGTGCTAAATCTCTTCAGCGGGCTAAAGAAGGAGGTGGCTTGACTACAACATATAAGAACTTTTACATGGAGGAAACACTATGACTAATGGACTTTTTAATTCAGTAATCAAAATCATACTGAGAATCAGTGGCTGGGAGCTGTACTCAGATGAATTTAATTTACTATTAAGGCTTGCTTTTTGCAAAGGCAAGTTATTAGCCTCTACAAAAAAAAAGTTGTGAAAGGGGAAGAGGGGCTCAAGAACTGGAAGTTTCAGAACAAGAGTAGAAGTTCTTAGGAGAATGTGTTTCAGGTGCAGTGTAATTCAATGCAAGTTCTTGGGCTCATTAATGAGGCTCAAGAGGAGACTGGAGAAGTGAAGGGGTTTGTAATACCTGGAGTCCAACTATATTTGATCCTTATAAACTTGTGGTACCTAGGAAAATTGGCAGTAGCTTCCATATTCATCTTCCTAGAAGTCACAAACGGGAATAGCAAAGTGGAGTGTTCCCATATAAAAACATTGCTTGGCACAGACACACCATCTTATTACATCCTCCATAACTGTAGCACATCATCCATTCCTGTGGACCTGGAGAATCTGGATGTTTAAGATTAGAGACTACATCTTTCACCACATAGGCGGTGATAGCACTGTGAAGGGCCTTTTTGAGCTGGTATCTCAGACCCTGGGTCATTTCATCTACATAAGCTAAGAGGAAAGGAAAGGAGAAGTGAGCATGAGATAATGGATGTCAGGTTTTTAAGACTTAGATGATTAGAAACGTTGTCACACTTCTTATTTTCTTTTAATTTTTGAATGACAGAAGTAATTTATTTTCTTCTGGGGTATGTCTCAATATAAGATTTTGCTGATGCCATGAAAGTCTTTGACTATAAGGAGAAAGGCTGGCGCAACTCCTTGAAGGGCCAAAGACTTGAGAGACAGCTCTATGCAGAGACCACCACAGGCTTTAGATACTTTTATGTTAACATTAGGATTACAGGGACCTCAATTAAACCTTCTCTAAGATAGGTGTGTAGTCTTACTGAGTTGTCTGAGACACTTTCTCTCAAGTCAAGAGAGAGAAACATCTGAGGTTAATTACCTTTGCTTAGACATTTATATCTGTATGGGATAAATCATCCTCTGGAGATGCCACTGCAAAGGAAGTCCACATGACTGGCTTAGACTAAATAATTAACCAGTGAAGACTTCTATTAGTGGAGGTGGAAGTCATACTGAGTGCCCAGTACCTTTCTCCAGCCTAAGCCTACATCCTAATTCCCAGCCCAGCACATCTTCTATTAAAAATGTATATTATCTATGCTACAGCCTGGCAGGAAAGTTTACTCAAATTTCAAATGTTTTTCAATATTTCAGATATTGTTTGCTGTGCTTAGTACCCTCCTGTTCATTCTGGGCACGAGCATGTGCACACTCATACATACACACATATACACACACAGAGACCAGACCCTCTGCTCCTACCCAAGTAAAAGGTGTGACTTTACAGACCAGGGACTTACCTGGGATGGTGGATGCCCAGGTACCTGGCTGTTTTCTACAGTTTCTGCCTGTGACAGGGATCAGAGGAAAGTTTCATCAACACAACTGCATTCTTGAGAGAATATAATTGGTTTGGAAAGCAAAAATATTTCAGATAACTTCTGAGCAACTCTGCTTTGAATTGATGATTTTCTGAAAGCTACTTAAACAACGGAAGTAAATAGCCTCATGCAAAATGCCAGTTAATTTTTTTTTACAACAGATGAAGGAGGAATGAGGAGGGGGAATGTGGGGAAAAAATGATTCACCAGAAAATATGTGCCTTCTGTAGAAGCAGTCAAATAATGATAGATCTTAGTCAGAAATAATGTAGTCATAAAAAAGATTCATTCGATAATTTACTTGAAACAAATAATGTGACCAACTCTACTCCACAGCCACAGCAAACAAATTTACCTAATAGCATATGACAGAACTTTCTCAGGAAAATGTATTGCTGTACAGTCAGCAGGTACATTTTCAAAGGAACTGGCACTGGGAAAAAGTACCCTTCAAGCACTTAATAAAAGAGATTTTTCTTTATGACTTTCATTTTAAATACATTACAAAAATCACTTAATTCTACTTAGCTGCTGCCAGATTTTTAATAACTGACTTTCAAAGCCACCACAGTGCTGGAACTAATTTAATATATTAAGAGGAAACATTGTCAGAGCAGGATGCGGCATCAGTCACACTGGTTTGGAAGTTTACCACCATGTAAAAACTACATCAGCAGATCATGACATGAGACATTGAGATTGACATAGGCTTATTGCCACAAAAGGGGAAATCTTTGTCATTCTTCCCAAATCTGCAGCAAAAACAGGTTCAGAGAAAGGCCCTTGCTTTATGATTGCCAGTTGTGAACAATACTTATCACAGAGGTCCCCAAAAACTTAGTTCACCCTTTGGGATCCAACAGAGGTCTGATCTGAATCCTTTCAAATGGTCTATGATGTCTACCAACAGAAATCTGCCCTTCTCTTTACTGGAGAGAGTTGAATCAGTGCCATTTTCTTACAAATGATGGTTGGTTATCTGGAGCCTGTCTGTAGAAAATCTTGCCATCAAAATATTTAGATTGTCATGCATCTTGTCTGAAGCTTCTCCAACAGAGCAAAAAAAAATCCTGCCCTTGAACTGTGTCTGAGGCTTCTGTAATATTTAGACACTATTTGCTATTATACAAATGTTCCTGGTGGCAACTGGAGCTGGCCAAAAAAACCCATGCAAATTCTCATGAACTAGTCTAGAGTAAATTTGTTCTAACTTTCATCTAAACATTTCAAGACTTGAAATTCCTTCATCATTGACAATGCCAAAAGAAAGCAAATAAACTGTAAGTAGAAATGTTTACAGGGAGACATCTCCTCTTACACTTTGAAAATAAGCCAGATGAGGGATTTTCTAAATTCTTAAAGCAAATGTTTTGCAAATGGCAAAGAAAACTCAGCTGGATGATCTACTGCCCTCCTTCCTGATGCTTTTGTGTACCATCATAGGACAACAATCGAAGGTGGCAGCTTGCACAAGTTACTCCCCAAGAGTGTAAGCAAGCATAGAAGGACTGTAGCCTTTAAGGGACATTTCAATTATTTATTTATTCATGGGTGCAGGTGTTCATATTCAGGTCTACATAAAGGAGACTGGAAAATTTTGTTAGTTCCAAGGAATGGTTTTGTGTCTATTGTGTTTGCTGTAAAGCACCCTGGGTTGCATTAAAATAATTCCTTGACGAAATTTTGCTCTCTTACCTACTTCTTCAGTCTCACATTAATCTATCCTACCTGCCCCTCAAGGTAGAATGGGAGGCACTTGCCTGAGAGCAAAAGGTGCAACTCTGTCTGGGAGGTCTGCAGTGGCTAACCCAGTGGTGGCTGATGCCTCTACGTGGATGGAGCTGCTGAAGGGAAAGGCTGCAGTGCAGACTTCAGGCTGCAGGAAGTGCAGAGACCTTTCTTATGAGGCAGGGACATCTGGCAGCACTATCTGCAAAAGGTGTGCCCAGAGGAAGGACCTGCTGCAGCAGATGACTGAGCTGCAGGAGACAATGAGAAGGTTGCATAGCATCAGGGAGGCTGAGAAGTGGTTAAATAGTTAGTTCCAAGCACAGTCTGCATTGGAACCATAGCCAAAACCAGCCAAAAACTCCCCCACTGAGTAATACTTACCATCTTTGAAGTTCTATTCCCCTTTCAGCTTCTAAATAGCACTAACATGCTGCTTCAGTTGTTGCCCTTGTAAATGTGTTTCTGCATCAGTGGATACAACCCCTGGTTTATCTGAATGGCAGGCTCTTTAAGGAAAATATAATGAAGCACAATGCCTACTTTACTGTACTCCTCAAAATTAAAAAATATTTTTATCTTCTAAAACATTTTGCCCACATTTGTCTAGAAAGTCATCCCTGGTGACATCAGTTCTTCCTTCAGTCTTTGCAGATTTGATTATTTATAAAAGTATCCACTTCCTGAACTCTTTGAGCTTTTCTACAAAATGTTTATCTATGTTTCACATAGGTTTTATTGCTGTGATTCTAGTCCTAAAACCTTCATCAACTACCCCGAACAGGTTGTTAATTCCACGGTGAGCAGCTTTAGCCCAGTGGAAGTGAGGCACTGTTAATTTATTGTTAAAAGCCTGAGATGTTTTTGTCTTATGGAATCACAAATATCCTCTAGGCTTCATGCCTTCAAGGTTGTTTTTTAAGCTAAAGTCTTTTGCCTACCAGAGAGTTGCACCACTTCAGCAGCTAAATGGGACATAATGTGAAGGCCTTTAAAAAATCAGAAGACATTTATGCAGAAGATTTTTCACTAATCCCTCCTCAAATACATTTCTGAGAGAATTTTGGTGAAAGTAAGATCCCACTACCCACAAATATTTGTACAATGTCAATGCAGTTGTAGAGACAGAGGTGTCAAGACAAGATCAAATGGAAAGGTTTCTAGGCAAAAGTATTTACTCACTGGAAAATTGATCTTGAGGCTTTGTAAAAATAAATGACATGATAGAAACACAAATGGCACAGAAACTCTGTTAAGTATAGAATTTGTTTTAAATTCACAAATTTCTTTGTCCACTGAGAGTGCAATTCTGTTTGCTGCCCTATCCTGTAGCTTTCAACATCACAGAGTGAGAGCAAGGCCAATGACAAAACTAGCTGTTGATTAGGTGCTGGCTATTCTGGTGAGACCAAGATTTAGTGCAGGAAATCGGGAACTAATGTTTTCAAAGATGAGAGTTTAAAGTAAAGTTTCACAGTGTGTATTTAACCTGAAGTGTAAGGACTGTTGCATGCTCAGTCCTTCAGAATCAGGGCACTTATTATTTATTATTTGTTTATTTATGAAACTATGCAGGAGTTCTTCAGTAACAGTCACTATAAGCCCTTCCATTTATCCCTGGGAACATGAATGTAGACTTTCTCTTAAAAAATCTTATTGTGGTACACATCTACACAGGGCAGAGAACATGTTAATGCTGCCCAGTATTCTTTCAAATTTGAAACATTTGCAGTTAGGAACAAAATGATCCATTTGGATCCAAGTGTAATATTTCTCAGAATCCTATGGAACATTATTCTCAAATTTAACAGGAAAAAGCCAAACCAAATTGAGCTGTAGGATGCTAATAGAGATCCATTATCATTATTGCTCAGAGTAAGAGCCTCAAAGACTGCAACAGAGGCTGAAATATTTTCTATTAACTTATTGGGGTGTTTATACCCCAACGTTCCTGCTATAGGGGTAGAATTAAAGATAAAATCTTGCAGGTTGGTGAGAAGAAAAAAAGAAAAAAATTGCTCTGAAATAGTTATTTGTTACCAGATCAAAGTGGATTTTTTTTTCTCTCACTGAGCAGAAAGAAGTGTTTGCCTCAGAGTTCATTGCTGTTAATGCAAGCTAACACACTATGTCTCTAAGTTCCTTTAGTACGTATGATGGGCCATGGATCTCTTCAGCTTTAGCTGAAACTCCCAGACTACCTTCTTT
>WHYT01013864.1:7648-27478 GCA_009806455.1 Tetrax tetrax | reverse complement strand
TTTTTTTTTTTTTTTTTTTTTTTGACAATTTTATTTAAGATAGATATGATTTCAGCTCCATGCCTTTCTCTCCTGTTGCTGCTCTCCAAAATCTCATAATATTAGCATCTGGTAATATGAAGTGTTTTGCACAGGCACCAGGGACACCTCGCGTAATAAGGTGGTGATTTAAAATAAAGTCTGCCAAAATAGCTACAAAAATTGCAGAAAATCTCAAAATAAGTATTCTCAGGGGAGCGGGAGAGCAATGAGCTTCGGGATTTGAAGTTTAAATCTGATGGAGGTCAGGAAATAAAACAATTTAGTTACACCTAGAGATAGGTCTCTTATTAGAGCCTACCATGTAAAACATGCCTTATCTTGGTTGTGATCGTGCATGCCATTGAATCCAGAAAGACAGAGCTCTAGAATACTCTGGGATTTTTGGCTGTTATGAGTCTCACATCTACAACTGCTCAAAAAGCCCTAAATTCACCTTAGAAAAAGCACCATCTGGCTATTACTGGCTGCAAATTACCAGCTGTGAAATATTACTGTATTAAGAATGTCAGCCAAAACAACAGCTCACTTTTCATGCTATAGAAATGCTGTGTATAAACCTAGCAAGATTTTCACCAGATTTCAGCTTACAAACAAAACTTACGCTAATTTTGCCTTTTCTCAGAAGGGTGTATTTTCTTCAGTACTTTAAGGATAAAATATATGTCTTTACAGAGAATAATAAGATTAATTTTTCTAAAAGCTTTTTTTTTTTATTTTTAAAATAAGGTCTAAATGATGGATAAGTCCTTTATGAGTTCCTTGCCCAAGAAGAGATTTCTCCTTTAACAGCACAGCACCAGTTATTTTTAGAGGAGGTTTAACTTCTATATTTTCTCATTATCACTGAAATTTAGTGGAGGATTTCTCTTCAACAATAAGGTCATCAACCTAGTGGATGAAGGGAAGGTAGCAGACGTAGTTTTTCTGGATTTTAATAAGCCTTTTGATACTGTCTCTCACAGCATCCTTCTGGACATGTTGCCCAACTATGGAATGAGTGGGTTTATGCTACTCTGGGTGAAGAACTGGCTGAAGGACAGAGCTCAAAGCATTGTAGCGAATGGGTCTACATCTGACTGGTGATCACTCACCAGCAGTGTCCCTCAGGGTTCAATTCTAGGGCCAGTCACTGGTTTATGATGTTTCAACAAAACTTTTACTTTTATCAGGCTGTTTATCAGTGATGAGATTAATTCTTATATTTATTGTTATTCATAGGTATAGTATATTATGAAAAATAGTTGAAAAACCATGATGTTGAATTAATTAACGAGAATGATAAAAAAACCCATGCTAGACTGCACATTTCCTTCTCTGTTCCATAAGTGTTAATTAACAATGAATATTAATGAAATATCAGAAACATGATTAATACAGAGAAGCAGCTTGGTATGAGGGCTTAGTACACAACCGAGTAGTCACTCATTAAGTCAACTGCAATAACTGGAAAGTATGCATGCTCTTTGCCCAAGGAAGTGTACAAATGATCTTTTATGCAGATTTAAATAAGTACATTCAGAACAGACTAGGAACATTCGGCTAATCATTATGGTTCAGATAACAAATGGGGACTCATTTTAGATCGTGATAAAACAATTGTCAGGGTGATCCCACATTTCATGCTGGTGTTTCTAAACCTGAAAATGTCATACTACCTACATTGCTTTTAGTTCAGGTGTAAAAACCAGGTTCCACCAACACATCATCCAATATATGAAGGAACAGCATTGCAAAGTTTGGACTTCTGACACTGCATAAATAGACTACTGTCAGTCTTCAGTTACTACCTAACACTGCACATTATCTGAATGTATTAAAAAACATAGTAAACAAGGGCACATTCTAGTAAGCATCCAGTCCAACTTCTGTTTCCAAAATACACATACTATTTAGGAAGATCATGCAGGCTTGGCCACTTTGTGTCACTCCTTCCATTCACCCAAATCACCCCAATATTGAGCACTGTTGTAGGGCTAGCAGATGGTACACTGAACAAAACATTTCATAGAACTGTCAATCCAAAAATCTCTTTGCTGTGTTATAGCTTTCAGTTTTGAGTTTGCCATAATTTAGACATGCTTTAGATTGTTAAATTTTTACATTAATTATCTACACGGATGCTCATCTGCTGATTCCACCCCCCCCCCACTTCCCCCCCCTCCTCGGTTTTATAAGGTTCTTTCACACTTCCTTATCATTAGCTCACTGTTTGACTTACTTCAGAGGTTCCTGTCTATCATCTGCAAGCTTGGAAGTTTCACAGTTCATTCTCTTTTCTAGGTCAATACTGAAGCTAAATAAAACCAATCCCATTACCAATCCTGCAGGACTCTACTTCTGTTCAATCCCTCCTCCCTTATCGTGAAAAGTGATTGCTAAGTCCTATCTTTCTCTCCTTTAACTGGCTTTCAATACAAGAAATGTATTACCCCAAAGCCATGTGTCAGAGTTCAATATACTCTGATCAGATTCTTTTAGATATTCCACGTGTGGAGGTTATACTGCTTAATATAAAATTTACTTACTTGAAGATATTTGATGTTACACAGGGTTTCTGATTTAGCAGAGTGATACAAAATATACTGAAAACACAATACACATGTAAGTTAACTTAGCAAAATATAGCAATTGTGATATATAGTTCAACCTCAATACCAATGTGATTCTCATTATTGGTCTTGTCTCTAAAATATGCTTACTGTCACAATGCTGGGCATCACAAGTCACCACAAATGAATACGTGAGTTGAAGTCAGCTCAATACTGTTGTTCTCTTCGAAATACTTTTGCTAGTTTTTATACTTTACATTGAACTAAGCCACGTATTCACTCCTCTCATTTTGGTCTGGCTAACTCCTCAGACATTTACATCTCCATTTAATTCATTCAGCCGTTGCTCATCTAAAACAAAAGCCACCCTCCAGTCCCAGTCCCTTTTGTGTGAAGATAGAAGTCAGCTTCTTTGTATCATTCTCTGGGCTTCGTGTACAGATCACCCTCACCTGTCTCCACTGAGCATTCTTCCATCACAGAGTTTTATTCATTGAGTCATACTCCACCCCTAGGGGTTTAGTCAGTCACACCATAGTAACTGACTTTCTTCTTAATATCCACTGGATTCCCTTTATCCACATTCTACCACATTCGTGGAAAGAGGTGTTACACAGTTCATTAGCAAGGCAGGTCCTCCCTCTACAGAAACCACACTAACTCCCAGACAGAATTTATCCATATGTTCATATTTGTTACTATAGATTCTGCCATCTTACCAGAGATATACACCAGCTGTGTTGCTCTGTAGCTGATGGAATGTCCTTTGGAGTCCTTTTGCAGATAGGATCACACTGGCAATATTCCAATCCTCCAGTATAACGGCTATTTGAGATGTTGGGCTGCAAACCAAGCTCAGCAATTTCACATCTGAACTCCTTGAGAGTCCTCTAATGACTATCATCCTAGCCTTACTTGACACAACTTGCCTATCAGATCTAATATAACCCATACATTTACTTAAATTTGAGCTAACTTCTCTGCTCTGTCTGTTAAAAAGGACGGGTCACCGCAAATCTACCCAGTATGGACAGCAGTAAAGGCCAATGCAAAGAATTCACCTTACTTCTCCACTGCACCTCTGGCTCTTTTGTCATCAAGCAATACCACCAGCTACCTATCTGGTTCCCTGGTTTTGAAGTATTTAAAGAACTTGTTCATATGAGCTCAAGTATGGCACCTACCATATTTTGTGGGCTTTGCTATTCTTCTCACTTGGAGATTTAATTACCATCACTTTTTTTTTTAATTAATTATTATTATTATTATTATTGACCTTTCAGTTTTATTTGTCTTCTGTTTGAACTGCAACTTACTCTGTCTTCTAATGAAAGGGATTTTTAACAGACAGCTTTTATTTGCTTGCACTGCTTGTTTTAGGGAGTGGTGTTTGTTTTTAACAATTTTTTTCATGTTCATATAATTTCAAGTTTTAACATTGAAAATGCATGCACTGGATTTATTTTGCCTGCTGCCTCCCACTACAACATTACACTAATTGTACTATGGTAACTACCACAAAGCAGCTCAGAACCAAGTGTTAAGCCGCACTCAATGTGAAGCAGAACCACATATTTTCTTGTTCCAAGTGGCTTGTCTCAGAAGCAGCCAATTATTGCATCTAAAAATTGAATTGATCTGTATGCAGTAGCTGAAACTTCCCACTATTACTACCTGTCTTAAAATTGCAATTTGACTGATTTTGTTTAAAATAGTGTTCATTATCTTTCCTAATTATGGTGTGAACAGTACAATCAATACAATCTTATTATTAGAATTTGAGACTTATACCCACAAAGATTCCATAGTACTTCTGTTTCCCTTTAGAGCTTGTCCCTTTACACCTCACATAATTTTACAGAGTCACTCCTTTCACCCTCCCATCAGCATAAACTACTTTTGCTTCTTGTAAAGTTGGTAGCCTAGTAACATCACATCCCACTGAATTTCCTCCTTCTGAAACGCCTGCTTTCAGGTGTCACTTAATGCCATATGTTCTAATTCTCCTATCTTACTTTTCAGAATTTAGGGTGATATAAAAATACTTCAAAGATTTTACACTCACTCTATCACTTAATACTGCACATACAAACCAATTGGCATTACAGGTGAACTAATTTACCTCCTTTATTTTTTGTGTGCTTTTTATTTCTCTCAGACTTTTTGGAAGTGCATTGGATATTCATCACATCAGTTTAAACCAGGTTATCCTCTGTGCGTCTAAGCTTTCCCCCAGTTTCTAAGTTTCAATGTTCCTCTGTAACCTTTCCAATTCAGTGCCATCAGCCTGACTCCATTATGATTAAGAAGTAGCTCATCCTTGCTATACAGTTTCTTCTTGTCCAGAAAGTTTCCTCAGTTCCTAATATAACTAAATTTCACCTTTGTATCACATGCTTATCTTTAAACCATTGGCCTCATCCACATATTGAGACATCAAACATCTGCCTGGCACTTTGGGATAAAACCAAAGATTGTTTTATGGAGGTCCTGGACCCTGGTATCTGCTGAGCAGAGAAGTTAGACTCGTAAACACCGTTACTACATCTTTGTGATGCCTGTGGTGCTGGTACCAACATAGACCATAATCACTGTTTGTTCGCCTCACGTTGAATAAACATTCTCATGTCCATGTATAACTGAAAAAAAAAAAAGCCCATGTATAACTGAATTTCCCCTTACTACCACCTGTTTCTTCCTACTTGTGACCACTCCTCTGCTGTATCTTCAGTTCAAGAGGACACTGATCTCAGCTGGAGCATGGATCTCATCCAAAAGAGTCATTGTTAGTAGAGCATTCTCCATCTTGGAGAACTGGTCCTTTTCTGTAGCACAGGGACTTCTGTAACAGAGAGGAGGCTATCCTGCAGCTTTCTTGTCAGTCACCTGAAACAGCGTCTCTGTTTCCCTAATTCGCTTAAATATAGCGAATCCCAAATAAAGAGCACAGGCCTGTTCACTTGGCACTGGGGGATCTTTGCATTGTGCTGACAAATACAAAATCCACCCCTTGAATCATTAATTATATATACACTGCACTTCATAACAAGCTGAGTAAGCCCTGCTCTGCTGTGCGTCTCCTGCCTGCATCTTGAGATTATTATTTTTAAAATTTTGGGGGACTAATACTTTTTTGTTTCTCATTTCATGATGTGATTATGACTATTCTCTGAAGATAACCACCTACAGGTGAGAGATATGCAACAGCACAAAAAGAAAACATGATTAAAGGTAGTCATCAACTCTCTTTCTCCCTGGACTATGTCAAAGTTTCAGTGCTAAAAAAGCTGCAGACTTTGTTCTCTTCCTTATGTCTTGGGAGATCAGCTTTATAGACTTCAACTAACCTTAGCTGGGTATCCAGACAGAAGAGTTTTCACATTAAGACTTGAGTAGCAACCTGTACCCTGCATTGAATATTTATGAGGAAACTGCTGGCCGAGATAGCCATAGCATCTTGTACCTCATGATGTTCACATTGATTTTCTGTATTTAGAGATACTAGAGAAAAACAAATACATCAACTCAAAATACCTGGTTATTAGCTTATGTCAACTCAGGTATATACATGCACACAGTAGGTTATCTGAAGCAGATCTAGCTATGTTGGTAATCAGATCATATGGAATATGCTTACAGCACCTTTGTCTTGGGCCTGATCCAGAGCTTTAACTTGTAAGCATCCTTACCTACTGCTGTAGTATGCAAATTATCAAGCAGCCATGAACAGCATCTCAGCTGGAGATGGCAACTGACAACACAGAAGCAATAAGAAACAGCTTGTTCAATCATCCATCTGACTGAGTGAACACTTGTCTACTCCAGCAGTCATTTACTTACAATTCATTGAAAGCATCCGTAAGAGCAATTTTTATGGAAAAGGACTAGCTGCAAATTACAGCAAAGAGATAATTCAAGAAGCTACACTTGCTCAGTTGCTTCTTATTGCACCCAGGAATTCATTTCTGCCTCCCAGTCAATGTTTTACATGGCACACCATGCTGAATTAAAAAAAAAAAAAAAAAAAAAAAAAAAAAAAAAAAAAAAAAGAGAGAGAGACCTCAAGCACATTACAGAAGATAGACTTTAGACTTTTCTCAGGTTTTACAGTTTTCTGAAGAATTAAATTTAACACAGTTTAGGCTTGCTGGCTTAACAGTACATGTAGGCAGTGATTTAACCGTACAGACATGCCTACAGAAAATTCAATAATTAGTACAAGTTAGTCCCCACAGCTTTCTTTCAAGAAAAAGATAAGTTTTTTGCCTCCAGAACTCCACAGATTAAGTTATCCTGTTATTTCCAGAAGGTAGCTTTAAGTAGAATACTTCAGTAGCCTAGAAGAAAGTTTATAAAGTCTGGGGCAGATATTATGAAGTCTGTGTTCTATTTCTCCACAGAAAACTTGCGAAGGAGTTGGCAAAAATAGGAGGACAGTGGGGAAAGAAAGGCAAATTAATTAATTACTTAAGCCATTCAAAGCCAAATAATGAAACAAATCTACTTTCCACTTTATTCTTCTACTTGCCATTTTATTCCATTGCTTTGGTGATTTTAAAAAAAAAACAAAACAAAACCAGAAGTTTTATCAAAATAATCTGAACTTTATTAAAATTTTCCTCCACTAAAAGCCTGTTTTTTAAGCAAAACAACAGATTTGATAGTTCTTTTGTTAACCTATCTAAAAATCTTTTTAAAAACAAACAAACAAACAAACCCCAACAAAAACACCCTCTCATTGAAAGGGTTTATTTCAAGAAAAATACCTTTGAAAACAGGTATATTTAAACAAATAAGCAAAAAAGTTCTGATCATTGTATTTTCAAAGAATGGTTTGAGTTGGAAGGAACCTTAAAGATCATCTAGTCACAACGCCCTTGTAAGGAGCAGGGACATCTTCCACTAGATCAGGTCACTCAAAGCCCCATCCAACCTGGCCTTGAACACTTCCAGAAATGGGGCATCCACAACTTCTCCGGGCAACCTGTTCCTGTGCCTTACCACCCACACAGTAAAGAATTTCTTCCTCATATGTAATCTAAATCTACCCCCTTTCAGTTTAAAGCCATTAGTCCTTGTTCTATTACTACATGCCCTTGACAGAAGTCGCTCTCCAGCCTTCTTGTAGATCCCCTTTAGCTACTGAAAGGCTGCAATAAGCTCTCCTCAGATCTTTTTCTTCTCCAGGCTGAACAGCCCCAACTCTCTCAGCCTGCCCTCATCAGAGAGGTGCTCCAGCCTTTTGATCATCTTTGTGGCTCTCCCCTGGACCTTCTCCAACAGGCCCAGCTGCTTCTTATGTTGAGGGTTCCAGAACTGGAGGCAGTACTTCAGGTGGAGTCTTACAAAACAAGCTAGAGGGAAAGAATCACCTCCCTTGACCTGCTGGCCACGCTTCTTTTGATGCGGCCCAGGATGCGGTTGGCTTTCTGGGCTAAAAGCGCACATTGCCAGCTCACATTGAGCTTCTCATTAACCAACAGCCCTAAGTCCTTCTCCTCAGGGCTGCTCTTGATCCGTTCTTTGCCCAGCCTGTATTTGTGCTTGGGATTGCCCCAACTCATGTGCAGGACCTTTCACTTGGGCTTGTTGAACTTCATGAGGTTGGCACAGGCCCACCTCTCCAGCCTGTCAAAGTCCCGTTGGATGGTTGTCAGGATCCAGAAACTACTCTATATCCACCTTTTAATCTTCTTTCCCCATTTCATATTTACCTTTTTTTTTTCCTCATGCAAGGCTGTTGTAGCTTGTTACAATTCCTATTATACCTCTCACTTTGTTATTTCTCTGCTATGCCTTTCCATTTTAAGCTAGTTAATATCTTCCACTTTTTTTTCCACTGGAATAAAAAAACCCAGCAGAATCGAACAGAGTAGCAGTTGCTATATTCATCTGTTAAAGATATAAAACCAACTAAAAATGCTATCCTTTACCTCATTTAAGTTCTGGAAGTAGAAACAGAAAAAAATGTTGGTGTGGTTGTGGAAAACTGCTATGCTATTGGCAGAAAGACTGAAAGACATCTTTCATATGATTTAACATACTCATCTTGTCCTTATGTGAATTATTACCATTACAGTATCATTAGCACACTTTTCCTATGTTTTCTTTTTTCTTCTTTTTAAGGAGGACAAAGAAATACATTTTAACTAAAACATCCTTATAAACATTGTCTGTAATATTAAAACATCTTTCAGGATTTAAAAAAAAAAAAAAAAAAGAATCAAGACTGGAACATCTCAAAGTATCTCCTTTAATATGTTTCTAAAGCAGAGATGGGAGTTGAAACAAAAATTCTGAAAGAGAACAGAACAATAATTGCTCTGAATCTTCAATATTTTACCTGCAGACTGAAACTCTGCAGGAAGGAACAAGCTTAGAAGCAACACTAGGAATGCAACCTCTGCTACCCTGAAAGAGGAAGCCATTAATAAACATGGGATTGGCCAGTGATACAAAGGTTCCTGTTAGATTCCCTTTTAGGAGCTAACTGGTCCAAATGTAATCCTAAAATTAAAAGCCTCATCTCAACTAGGAAGAGGGTAAGGGACTAAAGCACATGATCTGGGGTAACAAAGTGAGTAGGATGACTAGAGTGGCTAGAACTAGGTTATTTGATTGTTTTGGCTTTCTTTTTTTAATTTGGTTGGGTTTTTGGTAGGTTGATGGGTTGTTTTCATTAGGGTTTTTTTGGTTTGGTTTTTGTTTGTTTGTTTTTGAGGAGGGAAGGGTTTTTTTTTTGTTTTGTTTGTTTTTTTTTTTTTTTAAAGCAGCAATAGTGTGCTGGAGTCGGTGACACAGCTGGGAGCCAAAAATCTCCCAAGTCAAAACTCCCCGTTGCCTTTCTGGCCAGAACACTACATCCTCATTAAGGCATAACACATACCAATGCTCTAAGCCATATTCTGTTGATATAAAATAGCAAATTTAAGAAAGACAGTATTGTTCCAATTTTAATCATGCCTGCAAACAAATCCAACCCAACACATATTTGTGTCAAGAGAATGCTATATCCTAAGTAAACTCTTGCAAAGATATAATTATGTAAAAAGCCTCAATACATTTAATGTTAGTACTTATTATTTTATCTTTAAGTGCTACTGCAATTAAAATTTCATTGTCAGCTATCAATTGACCCATCCCTGAACATTTTGTAATAATTAAAAGAATATCACCCCTTCTCCAATTTGCCCTCTTCTCTTGAGCTGCATAAAAATTTAAAACTGAAATACCTAATGGGAACAATCAAAATTTTATCAAACATTTAGCAAAAAAATACAAAACAGCAATCAAAAAAAAAGCAACCAACCGATCCTCTTTCTACCCCTTTTTATACAGTTTCCTTCTAAATTCAATATTAAAGCCTGGGACACATGCAGGAAATCAATTAATTTGCTATTGCCTCTTTGCAGGGATTCATTAGCAGGCAAAGGAAAAATAGCAGTAGGTATGGGACATACAATTGCTGCCTGAATCTCTAACAAGAGGAATTTGAGCTGACAAAGAAAAATCGGCATCTAGCAGGGTTTTCCTATTGGTTTTCTGTTCTTGCCTAGTTAACTTTAATAATAGCTAACCAATAGGAAAACAAAACAGCAGGAGAGGGTATTCCTGTGAGTCAAATCAATCTCCACTGAAGCAGTAGCCACTGCCTGCCCCAATCCCAGGCACCAGAATGCTCAGAGACTGAAAAATGAAACATCAGCAAAGTTAAAAGTCCAATCCAAGCTATATGATATATCCAAATTTTAGTCATATCTCATCTCTTCTGTTGCTGAAGCGTGAGTAATATCCTGATATCAAAGTAACTTTCATAAACATGAGTTCTGATTCTTTTAAGTTTCGTCCTTTAAATATAGCCTTCAACCTAGCTTCAGGTTGTTACAGCTCTTAAAATAACTGAAGAATTCTGCAAAACTTTCAATCAAAGGAATGTGAGTGCCCTTCACAATTCAATCAGCTTCCTCAATGACTCCTGTCTAGCTGAAGTCTCCTGTGGCTTTTGTTTGAAATCTGGTATAACAAGTACTCATTTTGAAATATGAGATTGTGTTCAAAGTTGAGGTTTTATCTAACAGAGGGAAAAAAGAAAGAAAGGAAAAAAAAAAAAAAAAGCAGAATTAAGAATGATTCAAAACTAGCAGAGGCTGACTCAAGTCTTACCTTATCAAAATAGCTCAAAAACTTATAGTTACATTGACACAAGGGATATTCACACTGCTAGTGAGGTGTTTTCGAGATGCTATGAGGATATGCCCCCTGCTCAAGGAAAGGGAAAGGTCTTGGACAGGAGAAACTGAGAAAACGTATGCCAAATATCCTGCTTTGCTATCCAGCAAGCAATGTCTGACATTATCTGTTCCAAGCTCTCCTCTTTATTTTATGTGCAGAAGTACAAACAATGATAGATTACATGGTATTTAGAATTAAACTCTGCATCTGGATTCAGATTAAGCTTCTTTTCTTCCCTGCCTTGAGCATATTTAACATTGCGGGTGGTATGGAACCAAGTGACCAACTATTAGCCAACTTACAGTGATAGGTTATTTCTTTGATATAGTATCTTCTGGTAGCTCCCTATTTAAACCCTGTATTTCAGTTGCTTCGTTGTTTTCACATAAAACAGTGCTTCAGTAGTCTCTTGATTGGATGTCCAGAAAGGATATTTGAGCTAAAGCTGCTACCGATTTGAATTTAAGTTTCAAAAACCGCACAGAACTAGGAGAAAGGAGTGCAGCTTCTTAGACAAGAGCACCTGAAGAAGAAACCAGTAATTCTCTATATATCCACCACTAGGATGCTGTTGTGTTTTGTAATAAGGTCTTAATGACACCGGATAAGTACCATTAGATAAATCTTCACTGAAACGATCAGCTTGTTATGTCTGGTTCGTCTACGCAGTCAGAAACTACTTATGCTTTACCTTTGGCTTCTACAGTTAGTTTCATTACAGTGCCAATATCTACATTTCTCTGTTCCCAATAAGGATAGCTAGCATGCTATCTGTTCTCTTAATGAAGTTCACCAGACAATATTTATATCCTCTTTTCAAGGTTTTTTTTTTTTTAAACTGTGAAAATGTTTCCATTGTTCTGGTGAAGTCTTCCATGTTGGCAATGTGCTTCAGAAAAGGTATTTTATGAAGCTTAAGCCAAATACGAGTCAGTCATATCTGAGAATGAAAATGGGTGCAATTATTTATTTTTCTCATTTTAGAAAAAATAAAAATCTGTTCAAGTGTGCCGCTGATAGTCTTTAGCATCTCTGCACATCTGTGCAGAAAATAAAAATCTATCCAATGGAAAAATAAAAAGAACTAGGCAACACTAGTTCTGATATTATCATAGATTGTATCATAATGTATACACATAACAGGAGAGAATTACAATTATTTGCATAGTGCAACATCACTTTTTAGATTTTTCTGGCCTTTTACTGCTTGGCTTAGCAATTTTACTGTTCTTTTGCATACTGTTTACTTCTAGTAATCACCCCTTGCTACATAAATGTTAGGCTTTTGAGTTAGTCCCATTTGGACTGAAAATTGTGGAAAATAAATTAACAGGGTTATTCGCAGAGTAATTCATTTATACATACTTAAAGTCCCATTTCTCTCAACGGCAGTATAAACATGCAGAATGAATGCACTCTCAAAGCTCCTATGTCAACCTTTTCTTCCTCCAGCTAGGTACATAGTTCTCTATCTCTTCATCTTGGTTTGTTTAAAAAAAAAAAAAAAAAAAAAAAAAAAAACAAACAAAAAACCCCAACAAAACAACAAACCAATCCATAATCCTCCATTCTCTTTCACCTTCCATATAATTTATTATGGCGAAAACTATTCTTTGGTCATGTTATGCTATGCATAGATCCAATTTCTGAAACTGGGAGATCTTAAAAATATAAGATCTACATCTTTTGTAGACAATTTTATTTAAGCAATTGGAAAAACACTAGGGGTAATGGTTTTAAAATAGAGGGAGGTAGATTCTGATTAGATATTAGGGAAAAAAAAAAAAAATTATAATAAAGGTTGTAGAGCACTGGCACAGGTTGACCAGAGAGGTGGTGGATGCCCCATCCCTGGAAGCATTCAAGGCCAGGTTGGATGAGGCTCTGAACAACCTGATCTGGTTGGATGAGGCTCTGAACAACCTGATCTGGTTGGAGATGTCCCTGCTTCTTGCAGGGGGGTTGGACTAGATGACCTTTGAAGGTCCCTTCCAACCCTAACCATTCTATGATTCTATTTCTAAGGTGTTTAGCTGAAAAGGCATGAATTTTCACTGGCTATACCAGAAGGCTGCTTTGAAAATGGGGTCTTTTAAGATGTCTCAGGCTGAGCCTTGAAATTAAACCACTGTTTTGAAAAAAAATTGCCTGCATATAATAGCCTTCAAAGTCTTTGTTACAGTACTAATGTCAACAGAGTTTTGGAAATTTATAATGGAGTTAGTTGGGGCAGGGGAAGACCCAGAAAGACTCCTCATAAATCTAGAAACGTTTCTCAAATATCACATGCCCTCACCTTTGTGTGAGGCATACGTGAAAATTAACAATAAAATACACTTTGCCATCTGAGATAGCAGCAGGGAGCAGAATAATGGTTAAAGTGAGCATCCGATGTATTTTTCAAAGGGAAGATGAGAACTGAACAGGTACTTCAGAAAGCAGAAGCAAGAGATTTAGTGACAAGTTAAGAGTTTGTCAAATTCAGTTCATTCCCTTACCTGAAGGGTAAAATGGGAAATAACACTTCAGCTACGTGGAAAATTCTTGTTTCCCTGATAAATTATATATCTAGACAAATACCCAATTAACCGACTCATTGAAATAAAATACATCTCTCTCTTTATTTCTATTGCTCTAATATTTCATTTTATAGTCTCAGTAACATTTTCAGGTGTGTAGTGACTGCAGAAGGATTACACATTTAATCTAAAGTCATAACTGAAAACTCATCACTGGGAACCAAGGCCAGGAAGACTTCTTACTGCCTGAGAACAGGACAGAGCTTGGATTCTTGAGATCCTTCAGCAGTATGCATAGATGTCACTCTTCTATACAAAGGGAATAGTGAACAAAAGTTCATAGTTAGAGCCACCTTAGTAAGGTGAAAGGGAAAGATGGATGGAAATACACATACCCCCAAGTATACAGGAACAGAATAGAAGAATGAAGAGGTATTCTATATGCATCTCTGAATTATAACTGGACTAAGGAGAGTAATAATACCTGTAGAACCTGAAGTCAAGATTTGCACAGATCTGGAGAGGCAGAGCAGATATCTGTAATCAGAGTTCAGCTCCATGCATTTTCTATGGTAAGGTCAGTTACAGAAACTAAGTAAATTACTTAGTATGTATATTTATCACAGCATTTGACAAGAGAAAAAGAACATTAAGTCTCCACTGAAATGCACACGTATACAAATTTACCTCAAATATTTCAAAGGCCGTTACAGCACTATACAAGCAAGCCTTCCCAAGGAACCACTACCCTAGCTAGAGCTGAACAGCTGTGTTTTTGTTGCCACAGACAGATGCGAGTGAACTCCTAGCAGCACATTACCCATGTTACCTATCAATCGGTCACTTTCCATGAGTTTGAACAAAGGCAACTGATCGTGTTGTTGTCACAGCATTGTTCCACTCTATCAAACTATCATTTCCTGACTGCTTTCAAATCTAAGAGCTATACAATGAGGCAATATAGAACTGCAGCAATAGGGTATTCTTTGTAATAATTATTTGTTTGATGGAAACAGATCTGTACTTCACGCCACTTGTAGTACCTGTCTTCGGCCCTCTCCCCAGAGGATTTAACTTTTAAAATTACTCATTTATTTTCCCACTGCAGCACATTACCAAAATGCAGAAGTCTATTATATCTATTTTGGTAACATCTGAGGAACCTGAAGGTGCACAAGTCCATGGGACCTGATGAGATCCATACACAGGTGCTCACGGAACTGGCGGATGAAGTTGCCAAGCAACTGGCCATCATATTTGAGAAATCATAGTGGTCTGGTGAGGTCCCCAATGACTGGCAGAAAGGGAACATAACCCCCATTTTTAAAAAGGGGAACAAGGAAGACCCGGGCAACTACAGGCAGGTCAGCCTCACCTCTGTGCCTGGCAAGGTCATGGAGACGATTCTCCTGGAAACCATGCTAAGGCATATGGAGAGCAAGGAGGTGGTTGGTGACAGCCAACATGGCTTCACCAAGGGCAGATTGTGCCTGACCAATTTCATGGCCTTCTATGACGGGGTAACAGCATCGGTGGACAAGGGATGAGCAACGGATATCATCTATCTGGACTTGTGAAAGGCATTTGACACTGTCTCACACGACATCCTTCTCTTTAAACTAGAGAGGCATGGGTTTGATGGATGGACCAGTCGGTGGATAAGGAGTTGGCTGGATGGCCGCACTCAGAGAGTGGTGGTCAACGGCTCAATGTCCAAGTGGAGACCGGTCACCAGTGGCGTCCCTCAGGGGTCCGTGTTGGGCCCGGCCCTGTTCAACATCTTTGTCAGAGACATGGACAGTGGGATAGAGTGCACCCTCAGCAAGTTCACCAATGACACCAAGCTGTGTGGTGCTGTCGACACGCTGGAGGGAAGGGATGCCATCCAGTGGGACCTGGACAGGCTGGAGAGGTGAGCCCGTGCCAACCTCATGAAGTTCAACCAGGCCAAGTGCAAGGTCCTGCACCTGGGTCATGGCAATCCCAGGCACAAATACAGGCTGGGCGGAGAATGGGTTGAGAGCAGCCCTGAGGAGAAGGACTTGGGAGTGATGGTGGACGAGAAGCTCAACATGAGCCAGCAATGAGCCCTTGCAGCCCAGAAGGCCAACCTCATTCTGGGCTGCATCAAGAAGAGCGTGGCCAGCAGGTCGAGGGAGGTGATTCTGCCCCTCTACTCTGCCCTGGTGAGACCCCACCTGGAGTACTGTGTCCAGTTCTGGAGCCCCCAACATAAGAAGGACATGGACCAGTTGGAGAGGGTCCAGAGGAGGGCCACAAAGATGATCAGAGGGCTGGAGCACCTCTCCTACGAGGACAGGCTGAGAGAGTTTGGGCTGTTCAGCCTGAAGAAGAGGAGGCTCCAGGGAGACCTCATAGCAGTCTTCCAGTACCTCAAGGGGGCCTACAAGAAAGATGGGGAGAGGCTGTTCAGTAGGGCCTGTTGCGATAGGACGAGGGGTAATGATTTTAAAATAGAGGGAGGTAGATTTAGATTGGATATTAGGAAAAAATTTTTTACAATGCGAGTTGTAGAACCCTGGAACAGGTTGCCCAGAGAGGTGGTGGATGCCCCATCCCTGGAAACGTTCAAGGCCAGGCTGGATGAGGCTCTGAGCAACCTGATCTAGTCAGGGATGTCCCTGCTTCTTGCAGGGGGGTTGGACTAGATGACCTTTGAAGGTCCCTTCCTACTCTAACTGTTCTATGATTCTATGATCTAATATCACATACTCTCCATACAGGACATAGGTTCCCAAAGAGAAGTGTCCAGAACTTCAAAAGTGCCAGAGAGCTTATAATTCCTATTTATTTCCTTTCAATATTTATGTTATGACTCCATTTTTCATTACAAATTACTTATTTTCTACAACTTTCCTGCTTAAACCAGAAACTCAGAAAGGATAGCAACTGTTTCCTGCTTGACTGGGCAATATTTTGCTTTGCATTCATCACTCATATTTTGACCTCAAACTTTATTTACTACCTGCTGTTCAGACTGTTATAAAGACAAAATTATTAGTTCCCTTAATAGATTTTTTCTATAGCTTTAGTTATTCCAGCATCCAAGTACTTTATAAAAAAAAAAAAAAAAAAAAAAAAAAAAAAAAAAGGCTACAAAAACTCATGAGATTAAAAAAGTATTTATCCCATTTTACAGACATAGAATTGAAGTAAAGAAAAAGTAAGATGTGTAGGACTTCAGCCCCCTGGAACCACATTTTTCAGAGTAACTTATTTCAGGTAAGCATTCATATCTTTATAGAACACTGCTTCTTGTCTCTCCATGTAGTTACTTTGAATAGTCTTATCTCCAGCCCTTGCTCTACCATTACATGAAGATCAGCTTTATTATTCAAATAGATTTCCTGTATGACAAAGTCATTGCAGCAGATTGTCCCATTCTTATGGCTATTTTCTCTGTAGGTTCTTGAGTGATTAATAAAGTATCTGACCTTATAGTATAGCCTCTCTCTGGAAGCACTGGTTTATGATTCTCATCCTAAACTGTACCAGCCACCTACTCTCACAGACCTTGCAAGTCCTATGAGTTCCATCCTGATGGCAAGTTTTGCTGATGACAACCTTTTTCCTGAGTGTTTTAGGAAAGTCAATTTTAAAAATTCAAGAAGTATTTTGAGGAAGAACAAGAAAGCAACTTCATTAATTTGAAGTATTCAAAAGGCTCTCTTAGCCCCTTGAAGAGGGGGCATAAAAGAGGGAAAATAACTGTAGCACAGCAATAATTCAGAAGAAACTAAGCACTGCTACTGAATAGCCATCAGAACCAACACACAAAATCCAGTTATCTGGATCTCAGTTAAGCATCTCAGTTAAGTTAATTGTCTAGACTGTGCATAATCGTGAGCTGACAGACTCAGACACCTACTTCAGGACAAGGTAAGTCAACATCTAGAACTACATACTCATCAACTACACAGCCTGGATATCTAGGCTTCACACTTAATTTAGAACTCCGAAAACAGAAAAGAGAAATCTGTCAACTTACTCTCAAAGCATAAGCAATCAGACCACAGGAAAGCTGAAACTATTAGGAACTATATTTTAAGTGAAAAGGCCCAGCTAAAAAAATACAAACATACTCAGAACTGTAAAGTAAAGCAGCCTTCTTTAACCCAGGCAACTTGAGAAAAACAGCCCCTAGTTAAATTTTCACAAGGCTTGCATAGAAAATGTCCATTTTAAAAGAACAGCTGTTCCTGAACATTAACCTAGTCACAAACAATTCATTTTTCCTACCTTTCAGGTTAACAAACCTTTTCTTCTGCTCATCAAGTCATTCCCTTCTATTCTTCTTAAACTGAAGGAGAAAAATACTGATAACAGTAAATAAATCCTCTAGTCACTGCAGCAACAGCAAAGATAATGATTTCCAGGAGCTTAGTCTGAGCAAAGGCCTGTTAAAAACAGGAAAACAGCACAGGTGTGCCAGTAGCAGAGCTAATGAGTAGCACATGTTTTCAGTTAAAACCCTTAATTTAAAGCCCCAGCTGAGCCAGGAAATTTTTGGGAATGGATATAATAGCAATCAGTGACCCTGTCAGCCAAAAGAAAAAAACAAAAAAAAACCCAAAACAAACAAAAAAACCAAAACAAAATGCTTAAAAAAAAAAAAAAATTTCTCAAGCTTTAGATTCAGTTTTGTTGTCAATATATTGCCAAGTCAGTTGTGGGGTTTTTTTTAAATTCTACTGGGGTGGGAGGGGGACGTGATGTTTTCATAGTCACATTATTTACATCATTTAGAAAGAATTTCAGAGAGTAGTAACAGAATTAAGAAAGACTTTGAACTGTTGTGCAGTTATACTGCTTTACCTTATACTTTATCTCATTAACTTGCTTCAACTAGAGGCTGAGAACAGCATTAGGGTAACAGAGACTGAATAAAGTTTGTCTTGTATCTGTCTGTTAATTGTCCCATCTTGAACTTAACCTGTGCCATTGAGGTCTACACCACAGTGATTACAACCTTATTTAGGTGATGAGAGGAGATTTGGTCTTGCTCCACTGGTGCACAGACAGCTAAAGGTCTAGCAGCTTTCTGAACTCTTAGCTCCTTGTTTTGTGCTATTATGCTGCAGCTTCTGATAATGAAGAGAAAGCATGTCAGAAACCCACTGTGACAGAGAACTTCAAATAGTAACTAACAGGCAACTGCTTCCAGCCCCTTCTTCTGTCCTTTCAGAGAGGAAGAGAAAAGGATGGAGCACGGACTGATGAAGAAACCAGAAAACATGGAGACAGGACAGAAAAACAAATAAAACCCAATGCAGGAGGAAGCTTCCACGTGTATGTCAACTTGTCTGAAGTATCTCTGTCCTTCCTGAAGAGCTTTGACAGAACAGAATTAAAGCCTTTTCCTAAAGACACTGGAATTGTTTCTACAAAGAAACAGGAGATTTTGGAAGAAGATCTCCAAATGATGGAAGGAACATCTTATATCTGGAAACATCTCTATACCTTATAACTCCTGGCTTCCTTCTCTGCTGAGTGGAAAGAACCACAACAGTCATACTGCAACAAGAAGAGTCTCTTGGGTGCAGGCAAAACGTCCTCCTTATTTGAAGAAGGGCTTCTAGGAAAACTCTACTCAAGGCTCTTGGCTGGGCTTGCCCGGTGTGCCAAGTGAAGCCCTTCCTGTTCTGCAGATATTTGCAGCCTCCTGCTGCCTGGCCTTTGGGATGGCTTTCCAATTTACGGCAGGGTGAGTAATTTCCAAAGAGTGCAGAGATAAATTCAGCATCTAGGGTCAAAGAGGACCACAAATTACAAGGATGAACACCTGTTGTGGTTTTGCTTAGTGAGGGGGGCCTAAGGTGGTAGCTTCTGTAAGAAACTGCTAGAAGTTGCTCCCCTTTGTTCAGTGGACTCAGCCGGGCCTAGGGCGGACCCACTGCTGGCCAAGGCCGAGCCGATTGGGAGCAGAATGTCCCATCATAAGGCCTCTGCAATAACGTATTTAAGAAGGGGAAAACAGAAAAAAAAAGAGAAGAGAAGATGTGACGAAGCTGAGCAAGGGCAGAGGCCCAGAGGGGGAGGCGCAGGCCTCACGGGCCTTGCAGGCCTCACCCTCTGGCCTCTCGCCAGGCGGCCGACTGGGCCCAACTCAGCCCAGTCTGGATGCAAGAGGTGGAGAGGAGATGAGATGGGATGAATAACGTGAAGAGATCCCGAGAGGCTTCTGCCAGCCCATTGTGAAGAATGAACTTTTCTTGTGAGAGAAACAGCTGCAAACACCAAGGTCAGTGAAGGAGGGGGAGGAGTAATGCGGCTCCTGGCCAAGATTCCCCT
The DNA here is from genome assembly GCA_009806455.1 of Tetrax tetrax. NCBI lineage: Eukaryota > Metazoa > Chordata > Aves > Otidiformes > Otididae > Tetrax > Tetrax tetrax. The sequence goes on along the minus strand of WHYT01013864.1, from coordinate 7,824 downwards.
GCAGCCTGTGGTGACGACCATGGTGGAGCAGGTTGTGCCCCTGCAGCCCATGGAGGTCCATGGAGGAGCAAAGATCCACTAGGAGCTTGGAGCCCGTGAAAGACCCCACATGGGGGAGGTGGATGCCTGAATGCGGCTGTGGCCCGTGGAGGGCCCGCTGGGACAGCCGTTCTGGA
>WHYT01013863.1:0-11458 GCA_009806455.1 Tetrax tetrax | reverse complement strand
TTTTTTTTTTTTTTTTTTTTTTTTTTTTCTCTCCCTTTCCTTCCCCTTTCCAGAGTATTTGACCCATGAAGTCTTAAGAAATCATTCTTCTGGATGAAAAGTTGATGTACAGCAAACTCGGTTCTGTGTTTTAAATCTATGACAAATTTGTACGTTAAAGTTTTGCTGAGCAGATGTAGAAACTTGAGCTTTGTAGTACCAGTAACTTGAATTTGGGAATTTCAGTGCTCTGAAGGCCTCCTTGCCTGCTCATAAAGTATGTAACAGCCCACTCTCATGGTAGGTCCCAAATGCTCGGTTAAGAAAGGGCAACTGGATGCTCATTGTTACTAGATTACAGTAAGGTTGGAGAGGGGGTGGTGGTTTGGATTTTGTTTTGGTTTTATTTAAGTTTAAAGTTCTCACTGAAGTTCTTCTAACTCTGTATTTTAACAGAAATAATGTCCTAGTCTTTTAAAATCCTTGAAGCTTAGGGTTTTTCTTTATTGTTTGAAGAAGGGCAGTTTTCTTGAAGTCGAGGCCACATGGCATCTGCAGAGTCCTCTGGACTGTGATGTGGAATGTATTTGTGGTAAAATTTCTTAATTTTGAATGCTGTGAACTCTTCAAATATACAGTAGTATTTCACTTTAGTGATTTTCTTTTTTTTTTTTTTTTTTTTTTTTTTTTTTTAAAAAAAAAAAAAAAAAAAAAAAAAAAAAAGAAAAGAAAAAACCACTCCACTTTGCTACTAAGTCCCATAGTTCCACGAGCTGCATAGATCACTTACTGTTAGAAAATCTCATTTCCTTCCTCCCGTTTCAAAATTGTATGTGTGTATAGCTGCCATTTTACCATTTTCAATTTCAAGAGCTGCTTGGTTCCTGCTTCTTTTTGGCTTAACTATGGTTTCTGTCACAGTTTTCTTTCAGCAAGAAAGAAAACTCTTATCCAACACATAATTTCAAGTGGCTTTGAGATTTTTGTATTCAATTTGTGAAACCCTCATTTGTGATATAAAATTAAAAGATATATTTGGGTACTGAAATTTTCTGTAAGCAGAATTTTGGAACGGGGATGATGTTTATTGTTTACTGTTAGTATTAGAACATCCAGCTTCAGTAGTTTACTAACTTGCTGGTAGAAGCGATTGTGAAATGGAGCAGGGACACTGACTGCAAAAGATTTTGCTCCTCTTTGTAATTAACAAAAAAAATTGCTCGAGCTGTATGTTTCTGCCAGAGCTGTGTCAGTTCTTTTGCAGAGTCTTAGCTGTGTGCCTGCAATTCACTCAGCTGGAAGAAGTCAGAACACTCATGTTGAGTCACCTTCCATATGATCAAAGTTGAACTTACTCTTGTCTTCTGAGGGTTTTTTCCCAACGTATCTTGTGGTCAGTCATAACGTGACACCTGATCAGCTGTTTCTCTCCTTCTCTTTTGCAGTGTTATCAACACTATGCTGGTGACATGTGCTGTTTGCTGCTACCTGTTGTAAGTATAAATACTGTCTTGCCTCTTAATCAAGGCACAGTTCTGATGTGGTCAAAACTTCCTTTTTTGTATCTTCAAGACATTTAGGAAGAAGCTTTTCAACTGTGTCACAGCGATTTAGACACATGGTATTCTTTGACATCTCTTAGAATTCCTGGTTCTAAAGACCTTCAGCCTGCTGAAGAAACATTTTCCTGTTGGGGTATACTGAATTAAAAAAAACTTGAATTTCTCTCGTTTTCTTCTGGCACTTAACTGTTGAATAGTGCTCTGCGTTGACTTCATATCACTCCTTTCCAATTCACTGGCTTATTTGCTCACAATTATAATAACAGTTTGTAAACTCTAGAGTTTTTCTGATTCACAATAGAGCAGTGACTTTTTGCTGTTTTCATTCTTTATACCATTACATTTATTCCTAAGGTGATGCTAATTTAAACCTACTAATGAGTTTTCCTTTACTTAGTTTGTTTGAATATATTCTCAAAATCTGGTAGAGCAATGGGTGGAAAACCTTATACCTGGGGGGGCTTGGTTTTTTTTTTTGATATATGACAAATAATTTTTGTAACAAACTTGTGATGCTTTGATATACTAAGACTGTTTCTTTTTAAATGCACAGTATATTTTGAGGCTGCCTTTTTTGTGTAAGAGAATTAGTCGACATACCAAAAGGACTTGTTGAGAAACTCCTTATATTGTGTTTTGTCAAGAGATAAGTCAGCTGTAGCTGCTGCTTTTTTTTTTTTTTTTTTTTTTTGGTACTGAAACAGACCTATCACAAATCTAGTGTCATTAACGCAATTTACAATCTGTTCTTACATGTCCACTGGGGGGATTCTTTTGTAATCTTGTGGACTCTAACTTGTTTTCTGTATTACCTTTGGTTTTCTCCAATTACATCTTGAAAAAAGGGAAGCAAAATCCTACTATGTTTTAAACCAGCAGTAATTATACTCAACCATATAAATTACATATATAGTGTCTGCTTGCCAGAATACAACAAAAAGCAGATTTTTTCTCCTCATGTTCCAAGATAGAACTTGCCTCATCGCACCGTCTTGTTTTGTTTTGTTGTTTTTTTTTCCTTCCCCATTAATTCTGCATAGAATCATAGAACAGCCATGGTTGGAAAGGGCCTAGAAAGATCACCTGGTCCAACCTTTTTCCTCTGTTTTATTCAAACGTATGTAAGTTTGGTTTTGCCATATCTTTTCCTTTTTTGGGGAGGCATTGAGAAAACTTGGGATCTTAATTTCAGTGACTAAACATACTCATTTTTCATACCAGTCTTGAAGGAAGCCTGAAAATTCTGAGAATTCTTCATTGGATATGTTAGAGTTAAAATAAGTTGTGTTGTCCCAGCTGTGGTCTTCTGTATTTGGGTATCCTTAGGAGGTGGCTGGTGCTGTTATCTGCTTCTTTTTAGAGTTGTTTAGAGCTCTGCTAGACCTACTTTCATGTGCTTTGAGTTACCTTTCCAGTTGAAAATAGGGGAAAAAAAAAAAACCAATTTCCTGTCTTCATTAAATAGCACTTGATTGACAAATTTGTGCTAACTAAATTTAAAGTCAGTCACATTTCAACTTAAAGCTGTTTCTTCTGTGTGTAGATTTAACAGTGATCATTTTGAATAATGATATTGATCACGTGGTGTTAATTTGCTTGTTCTATGGAAAATTTTTGCATGGGTAAGTGCATAATTTGGGTACAGAAATTGTACCCAGCAGCCTTTTGAGGGAGAGAGAATACATGAGCCTCAGGAACCGATAAAATATAATGCAAAGTGTAAGGAGTTACTGCTGCAGAAATTATAGGTTATGCCAAGTTGCAAGGCACTGTCAAAGTCTAAATCTGTTTTGCTATTTACAAAGCAGTTCCTGCAACAGTACTTGATATTGTACTAACAGAGGACAGGGTCCTTGAAAAATGGTATTATTTGCTACTGATTCTAAAAGGATTAAAACACGGTTGCTCAAATTGACATTTAAACAGAGATGGCAGGACCTTAATTTGTAATATGCAGCATAGACAGATGGCAGTTATGGTAGAAAGACCTTTTAAAAAACCTTTCTGGTAGAACATAAGGGACTTTAATTTCCTTGTCTGAGCTGGGTAATTAACATTAGCTGCTGTAAGTGGTATCTGGTAGAATTTAAGGACCTGTGGGTGGCTCAAATGCTATACCTGATTTTAGCAACTCTGGAACAGTTGGATACAGAGGCTTGCTTTGTTTTACTTTGAATGCTACGTTTTGTTTTGCATTGTCATGATAGATTATTGTATAAAGCAGCATCACTTAAGCAAAATGTGGGAAAAGCTTTTTCATTACTTATGGTGAATGCAAGGGAGTCGTAGAGTTCCGTGCCTAACTGCTGCTTCCAATTATTGGACCCTGGCAGAGCAGGGAGGAGGACTGTACTATTGACCTGTAATGCCACCGTGGCTCGGAGCTTGGGCATCCAGCGTGGTCCCAACAAACAGCTTTTGAAAACTGCACAGCGCTTGCCTAAAGCGTGGTTCTGCAGCTGGGACACGTCAATATTTTGAATGTGCTTCCAGCTCATTTAATTCACAGCCATGCTGTGTCTGAACTCAGGAAGCAAAGAGAGATGAGATATTTGTGCATAGCGGTCCTTCCTTCTGTGCGCTGAGAAAGAGAATAATGTGCTCTAACAGGCTTTTAGCGTTCCTACCCTCCTCCCACTTGTGTTAGCTCAATGCTAAAGGCAGATGGTACAGTGCTCTGGCACCCCTTCTGTCTTTTGTATCTGAAAATTAACCCTTGCAAAATCAATCCCGTGGTATTTTTAAAAGCTAATTTGTTTTTCCCTTAAGTAAATTTAACCTAGCAATTAACATGACTTCAAAAAAACATTATTGTCATTGCTTTGGATACCGAAGTAGAAACGTGTCAACATAAAGGTTATTGGCTCTTCTTGGGGGTGTCTTGCTGATGTTTTAATTGATTTGTGGAGCCAGCTACGTGTTTCAAGGCTTGCCTGACTGATGGACTGTTGCAGGCTCAGTCTGTCATTTTAACTAGAGTCCTACTTTGTGCAAAACTGAAAGTGGTGTTGAAAATAAATATTTGTAAATTTTAAGAGGATTGATGTGTTTTCTTTAAGTCTGGCCTGCATCTTTTGCCTCTGGCTGTTCTAGCCGTTTTACAGCAGACCTGCACTTCGTTTGCTGGTCAAAGCATCAAGGTTTGTGTGGAATTTTCCATGACTGCCTAAGCACTCTGATACATTTGTGGCAGCTCCCATTACAAAGCTGCTCTGCTTTTTCTCCTCCTTACAAAGCATTCTAGAAATAGCAGACAGATGAGCCACTGTGTTCACTAAATGTGTTTATATAGTTAGTATTTAACATAGATTTAAATCCCTGGAAGCATCCATCGCTTTTTCTGAATCTTGTAATATTTACAAAGCAAATGTATCTTTTAACAGTAGAATATTTATTTCTGTTTAGCTTTCCTGGATATTTTCCACAAACTACATTCCTCTTGTTCTTGGTTCTGGCTATGGCTTCTGCACTGTTAGTTTGTGAACTGCTCTGATGGCAAGGCTGCTGTTGCTGATGATCTGGGGTTTGCTGTCATTGGTTTTGTTGTTGTGGGCTTTTAAATTTTGTGTGTGTGTGTTCATGTAGCATTGTACCTTCTTATTTCAAGTCCCTGTTTATAGACCTTTATGCCAGGTTTAAATTCATTTTTGTTCCATCTCTGATGAAAAATATAGCACATCTGCAAGGGTAGGTTGTCATACACTGAAAATAAGAGCAAAGGAGAGAGAATATGTTTCTCTGAGTTTTTTGTTTACAGGTTGCTTCCAAGGCATTGAGAAAAGATCTCTTACATTTCTGTCTTCTGAGTCCACAAATACCCAAGTTTTGTATATCTCAAAACGCTTTCCTGTCAAAGGAAAAGTATGAGAGACATGCTGTCAGGTGGGTTTGTGTTGCTCTGAATTGAACAGGACAATTTATTGTTTCAGTTGCAGAATGATTTGGTACCAGATCTTCATTGCCAGTATCTGGTCTTTGTGTATGATGAGCTTGAGTAAAATTTTGGTTTGATACTAGATCTTTCAGAAAATCATCTTTTCTTCTCTGATAGTACTTGTGCTTTGGACAAGCCTTCCCATTATCATAAACTTTGTAATTTGGCTGATGTTCTCTCTTTTGGGTTGGGGGGTTGTCTTGCAGTTGGCTGATTGCGATTCTGGCTCAGCTCAACCCTCTCTTTGGGCCGCAGTTAAGCAATGAAACAATCTGGTATCTTAAATCTCACTGGCCTTAAGGATCTCTGTCCTCTGCTGCAATTTATTGACTAGGTGAGTATGATCAGATTCATGAATATATTTGGTATGTTAAGGTTTTGTGAGAAATTGAACAGTAGTGTGAGCAGTGTGTTCAGAATTGCTAGCTGTTTTGCAGGAGAAATCTATAGGCTGCAACAAAACATATTTTGAATGTTAAATCTTAACAGCACACCGTGAAGAGCTTGGACTGAATTCTTGTAGAGTTATTTTTCTCTGCTATCATGTCATGTGGTGCTGTGTTCAGTAAGCAGGAGTTTGTAAAGGGAACAGTACATTTCTTCTTCTTACAAAAAAAAAAAAAAAAAGGACTGGGATGTCTTTTAATAGCTAGCATAAGTGGATTTCCTAATCTTTAACAATTGTTAGACTGCTCTTCAAGCCTGCTACCATCTCATCCTGATTTCCAAGGCAATGTTCAGTTGCTCTCTTTCATCTGGGAAGTCAGATGTCTCTATTTCCTGTCAATGTATAGCACTAACACTGAGCTTACAGATCAACACTTTTTTTTTTTTTTTTTTTTTTAATGATCCCTGTGTGCAAATTTAATCACAGATGAGCCTGCTGGTTGCTGTCTGGGTAGTGCTATTGGAATGCTGTTGTTGCAGTTCTTGGGCATGCTTTCTGACGTGACCAGCAAAAATACAAGGTCTTGTACTAAAAGTACCATGATGACTTTGGGTTTCTTTAGAATGGCAGTGTTTGAAGTTGAAGGTTCAAATAGAAGATAGCTGTGGAAAGAAGTACCCATGTTTTTAGTCTTCATCCTAGTAACTGAGTAATTAGACAAGCTTGGGTTTTTGTACCTTGTTTTTTTTGTCCTTTGGGGTTTAACTGCCTATGCCCTTACTGTTATTACTTTAACTTCTGTTTATGGAAGGGCAATAGCAGCAGACAGGTGACAGTTGATGTTACAACTCAGTTAAATGCTGTCTGTAAAGCAATCTGAACATTCACCCTGAAGCAAAGCTCCACTGCTTCAAAGTAGGCTTCATCTGAACTGTGGTGTTGTCAGACTGTGGCATGTGTGTGTCTGTATCTTCTCTTTTAAGCAGCGAGCAGAAGCTAAAGGTAGACAGCTCTGCTTCAGGTAGAGGACTGTAATTAGCTAAGTCACTCAAGCTGGATTTCCTAGGTACATTTTCACTGCTCATGTGTTAATGCAGAATTAGCTAAAACAGACACCGGTATATCCTAGTAATGGGCATACAGATCCCTGAATCCTATAGGAGAATTCAATTGCCTGGGATCTGAAATGGTAGTGTAGTTATCTGGACAAGGATGCCTTGAATATAAAAATTGGGCTTCCTTCTGTGTGTTGCAACCAGCCAGGACAAACTGGAGATGAGGTGCAACTCTTGGACTCTAGGTGCCTGCTCAAAGAATTGGGGCTTTCCCCCCTTTCAGTGAAGGATTTTCTGGAGAACTGGAGGTAAATTTGTACCAAGGAGGAAAGGGAATGAATGTGTTCTGGGATGGCTGGAAAGTTTATGTGAGGAGCTGTCATTTTTAAACTTATCGAGAATTTGAGACCTATATAGCGTAGGCTGTTATGTTACATGATTTCATTGACTTAATTTTGGAATAAAATTAAGGTTCTTGTCTTTGTGAAAAAATAATGTTTTAAAAAAGTAAAAGCATATAATAATCCTCAAATATCATAGTTAAATATGATGTTATTTCTTACTAGAAGTGTGCTATTACAAGACATACTATTCTCCAAATCTTGCTTGAATTACTCTTGTGGTGTTGAGTTGAACTGAGGAGCAAGGAGGTGGCTGCCTTGATCAGGCTGCAGTGTCCTGTCTCTTGCTATTGTGTGCCTCAGCACTCAGCATCTCCTGTTGAGTTTCTTTCTACACAGGAGCTGTGAATTCAATTCCATCTGAAACGATTGGGATATATCTCTCTGGCACTGCACAGAATTCCATAAATATAGCTACCATTTCTTGTTTGACCAGTTATTTTTGGCTTTTAAGATGTGCTTTTCCAGCACGCAAGGTGCGTGCTATACTTTTTTCTGCCTCCCACTCCTCTTTCAGTTGAAGTTTGGATGCATTAGTACGGACAATGCAAGGAGTTAAAAGGAAGGGAATGAAATTCCAACTCCCAGAGTGGAGAGACCTTATTTAAAAATGAGAGTAGTCTGGGCAAACCCATTTTACTTGGCCAGTGGAGCAGGCTGAAAATGCATGCAGAAGACTACTGCATTCTAGTGAGGAGCTTCTACCGATGCTGACCTGATTGATCTATGCCAAATTACAGAACTTTGGTCTGTCTTTTCTGTCAGTATCCCTCCAACTCGGGTGATAATGATGTATCGGATGACTTGTCTATAAATCAAGTTAATGGCTTGGGTGGCAGTGTGTAAGAACATGCAGACTTCTGTAGCTGTGGTCAATGTGGGCTGTAGCCTCTTTTAAGCAGTGTGATCTAACACGGCCTTTTCTCCTTAACTTTGTCAGTTTACAGTCTGTGTTCTCAGACCAGGAACTTACTTCATGCAAGTGCAAGAAGGGCTGTCATCCACATGACTGGAAGCTGTTACAGCATTGAAAACTTTCTAGTAAAATAGTTGTTTTACCAGCTTACAATGTAACTAAAACTACTTGCAGTAACTTCAGAAATGAAACTGCTAAGAAAGCAAGAAAGTAGAGATTATTCTTGAAGCTCCATATAGATGAGTTATCTACAGTTCTTGACCATTTCTCAGTGCATTTGTGGAATGGAGATAGTTGTGGTTAACAACCAGGTCTTCAGTTAGTAAATTGTCTCAATGGAAGGGAATAATTAAGTTGCCTCTTGCTTTGCAGGTAAAGAAGAGATTTCCTCCAGATGAAAAACTCCACTGACCCAAAGATGCCCTTAACATAGTCGGTTGGATACCAAGCCTGCATTAATGCCTTAACCTTTCCATTGTGCTTCAAATGGCTTTTTCAAAGCCCTGTATTTTTTCCTACTATACTATTTAACAGTGTGCCTAATGCAATTTATACTTCTTCTTGGTACTGTAAATGTTTGTTAACTTCAGATGGGGTGAAAATTTCTAAATTTTTTATGGGTCATAGAGTCAGCTTTCCTGTTCATTTTTACCCACTCTGTAGGAACACTGTGTCTGTCTTACAGGTCTTAGGTTGTCTGTTGCTGTGCTGTTCATCCCTGTTCTGTTTGCACTTGAAAAAACTGTGTGCAATTAAACTGTATGAGGAGAGGAGAAACAATGGTGCCACATGTTGATGGCATTTATATTTTGAAGTGACTTGTATTCTTGGGAAATTGGTCTTAAGTTTCTCATGCCTGGAAATAAAACTAATCCTCTGCTTTATACAAAATGTTCTTGTGCCATGTTTAACTGTTAAAATATGCTTTCCTGTGGTTTTAGTCAGACAATAGTTAGCCAGAGTTGAGCTGAGGAAATTTAGTTCATGTGGATAAACTGCAATAAAGTCATATAGTGTGATGAGATGAGTACGCTTGCTAGCTGTATCAAGACCTCTTGGGTGGTTCTAAAATAGAACTAAGTTTGCAATCTAAAATTGCTGAAAAGTCTGCGGGAAGAAGTGAATGCTCAGCTTGAGAGCCTCTTCTCAGTGAACCTCTCATTGTCTGATCTAGGGGAACTTGGTAGCAGAGATAACATGACTAGCTTGAATGAAGCATAAACAGTGATTTGATAAGAGGTTGACTCACTCCCTGGCCTTTTTGGAGGACATGTAGAGTAACAAGCAATTTGATTGAACCGTAAACATAGCGATTGTTGTGTACTGACTTGAGCGTGAATTGCAGAGCGGATAAAGCACGTGACAGTGCCGGCCAGACATGAAAGATTGCTGAGGCTCCTCGACCTCAGCGGAGCCCGCGGGGTTGGGGATGAATCTAGTAAGTCATTTGCTAAGGAGTACCTTCAAAGGATGTAAATACTGCTGCATGCAAGGGAATCTTCGTGTATACTTTCTTACCTCCTTACACGTCCAGATAAATGGCCGTTACTCCTTAACTGTGTTTTATTGTGCACGAGGACATAACGGAGCAGTTCACTTTTTTCCTTTTGGACAGCACTGTTAAATTGTTCAGTGGGATAGCACTCATTACAGGAAATTCTGACATCCTGACAAATTGCTGTAACTTGCAGTGATTGAAAACTGGACAGTGTGCATTCCAAAATAAATACAAATGTGCCTACTACTATGAATAAGCATAGCAACTGTTGGGACTGGAATAGTGGATTTTTTTCACCTGTATTTTAACATGCAAGAAGTTGTACGCTATACTGCTGTATTGTCTGTGGCAGATAATTCTTAAGAAAACTGGAAACCAAATGATCTTATAAAAGCTTAGGTGCTTGGTTGGTTTTTTAAAAGTGTGTGGAGGACAACGTATGTCAACATCGCATGAGAAGGGGAGGAAAACTGCTTCAAGACGTCATTGACAATTTTGGATATGCGACAGTTTTTAAAATATATTGATCCGCCTGTCATATTTACCCTAAACTGAGACATCAAAAAAGAAAACATCTAGCAACAAACAATGATGTTTGCATATTGGTATTATCACTTTCTTTAACAAGCTTTCTATTTTAGGTTCTAAGCTATCACTCGTTGTAGAAGATACAGGAGAAGTGAAACAGAGTTCACATGGTCTGCTTCATGTTTGGTGAATTTAATGTACAGAGCTGTTCAGAGCCTGGGCAAAGAAGCCATAGTCCAATTTTTAAGTGCTTTCCAGATAAAGAACTTTCCATTTATCTGGATGGTTAGTATTTTCTCTGAAGCAGTTACCAGGTAATGGCATGATTGAAGAGGTTGAAAAAAATAATGGTTTGTTTCTGTTCTGCTGAATGCTGTGTGACCTACTGTCTGCATTGTGGTTATGGAATGGTCTGCTCCATGTGTGCCAGGAATTAACACTCCTTCAGGTAATTACTTTTTTTTTTTTTTGCATGACAGCAGGAACTTAGAGCAGACAGATTCAGCTGCTGGTGTTTAACAGACAATGCAGGTGTCAAAGCCTTTAACAGTTTCCTCTTGCTTCATGACAAGAGAAGTGAATGGAGATGTTAAAGGATGTATGAAGGAAGCTTGCTGGTGTTTGAAATAAACAGAAAGCCTGGGTCTGCAGGGAGTCTGATCTCTGACGCGTGTGTGTGTTTTGGGGGAAGGAGAAAAGGGTGAGAGATTAAGGAAACTGACTCCCTAGTCAAGCCTTAAAGACTTTGTCATAAACATTGGCAACATGTAGAGCAAGTGTCACGGTCATTTCAGCAGCTTTTAATGTCCTCTGTTCGTGTTCTTTAGGAAATTCGAGGGTCTGCATCTGTGCCGCTCACAGGATGTTGTTCTGAAGAGTTGATGAAGTTTGCTTTTCCTCTGCTGGAAACCATGGAAGCATTTCACTCGTGCCCAGGGCATGAGCGTGGCCGGGGTTGCGCGGTGGGTGTCTTTTATCGGCAGTTTCTGCAGGGGTGCCGTACGCGTCCCAGGGCGAGGGGCCGCCGGCAGAACGCGCACGAGTGCGCGCCGCGGCCCCGGCCCCGCCGCCCTGCCTTACATACCCCCCGCGCGCCGCGCCGCCCGCACGTCACGGGGGAGGCCCCCCCCGGGCCGGCGCCCTATTGGCCGGCGGAGCGGCGGCCGGCGATTGGCTGGCGCGGCCTTCTCCGTCCCC